>JBBPTX010000178.1:0-52620 GCA_038094595.1 Pulveroboletus aff. annulatus
GATATGAGTGGGACTCGTAGGGACCTTTGCTTTCTTGTTGCTTTCGCATGCAATCCTTTTTTTTTTTCATCCAATGGTCTTTTTTGTTGGCGCTACCTCCAGTTTCCCTCTCCTCCGTACCCTTTGCGATACCTACCTCCTTAAAATGGGCCGCTTTCTCCTTGCTCATGATTTGCTTGGGCTACTGACGATGTTACGATGCGATACCTAGGCCTAATACAACCTTGTCACTCTTGACCCCACATGTTCTTTATGCAGTATGCAGAGTGTTACATGTTCGATCTTCGTAAGACCCCAATGCCTCAAGCTTAAGGTTTGATAAAGGTTTAGTCGGTCTTCTCCGCTATCATAGTCGCTTCCAATCATGATCAGTAGGCCGCCATTTCGCTATTGTCCGGGTCGAGTCATACTAATATAGGCCTCCCATCCGAGTCACATAAGATCTGTGTATCCAGAGGCGGCAGTCCTAGTCATCACCGGTTCGCACTCCATTCCTCCACGCCATGGCCCGGGAGTCCCAAACATTTGACATCATTTTTGCTGGAGGTGAGTTTACCTGTGACTCTTGGGGATTGAAAAAATTTGATCATCAACCACTCAACGCCAGGTGGGACGACTGCATGCGTCGTCGCAGGTCGATTAGCCGCTACCGATCCATCACTCAAGATCCTCATCGTCGAGAGCGGGCAGCACTCCCGTGATGTGCCTATCCATACCCAACCCTGCCGATTCGTCGAAAACATCGAGCCAAACTCTACCACCGTCTCCACACATCCTGGGAAACCAAGCGCGCACGTCAGCGGACGCAGCGTTGTCATTGCATGCGGTCAAGCCGTCGGGGGTGGCTCTGCCGTCAATTGTAAGTCAAGTCACTCGTCGCTATTGGCTGCTTCGTTCGGTAGCACTCACGCCATTCTTTTGTAGTCATGCTCTACGTGCGGGGTGCTGCATCGGACTACGATAATTGGGCTGCCTTTGGCAACAAGGGTTGGAGCTTCAATGAACTCCTTCCTTTTATCAAAAAGGTATGCGCTCCGAGTCACGTCGTAGAGAAACCGTTCACAAACAAACATTCAGCTCGAAACATTTACACCCGTACCTGGGAGGTCGACAACCCATGGTTACTCCGGACCGATACAGATACGTGGTGGTAGTAGTTTTCGCATTGGCAAACAGTTCTTGGATGTGGCGAAGAAATATGATCTGGAACGTCCACAGGTCGACGATCACAATGATTTCGTTACCCCAAACGCGTACAGTGTGAGTATTTTTTTAATCGGCGGATTGACTTACTACCATGTCTACACTAGCCGGCCTATCGGTAAACATTCAGCGCCCAAGGCACATATCCACTAGCTAACACGCCGTGAATCCAGATATGTCGACCCCACTACCGGAAGGCGCTCTGATGCTGCTTCGGCATACCTGTATCCGCATGCAGACAATCCGAATTTAACTATCTTGGTCGGGAAGCGTGTTAAGCGCGTCATCGTCGAGTACGTTAGAATGATAGTGTTGGATGCTATGAACTGATGCGAACAATAGGAATGGACGTGCCGTTGGTGTCGAGTATGAGACTGACGGTGGTGAACTTGTCACCGTGAACGCCGGAAAGTTGGTTGTTCTTTCTGCCGGAGCATTGGGATCTCCGGGCATCTTGGAAAGGTCAGGGATCGGCGCGCAGTCTGTCCTCGAAAAAAATAAGGTCCCTGTCCTGGTCGATTTGCCTGGTGTGGGTGAAAACTATCAAGGTGAGTCTCGCAGGTCGACCCCTTGTTTCAAGAGATAGATGTCATCTTGTAGACCACATTGGTGCTTTCCCGGTATTTTATGTATCGGATGAAACCGAGACAATGGACGATGTTTGGGATGACCCAAAAACGATCACCCGTAAGTGAATCGATCTTTCCATCGATCCAACATACCGTCACGATTACCAGCTTATCTAAATGACTGGGAGAAGAGTGGGACAGGGAAGATTGCTCACAAGTTTGTCCCTATGTCTACTAGCTGCTGTGATTTACTAAACGGATTCGTCCCAGTGGGATAGATGCAGTGGTGAAAGTACGCCCGACATCGGCACAGCTGGCATCTTCCGGCCCTGCGTTCCAGCGTAGATGGGAAACATTCTTTCAAGACCGACCCGACAAGCCCATGGCCATGATCGTGCTTGACACAGGGTAGGTGACGGTTTTGTACTGGCTTACATATCGTTCAACGTAGTCGACTTCATTAGTTTCCCTGTCTTTCGCCGCGCGGCTCCCGGCAGGAAGCTTGTGTGTACGTTCTATTATATTGTAAGCATGCATCGCAACTCTATTCTTTATCATACGTTCTCATATTCCAATGTCCAAGCTTTACCCAGATTCCATCGGGAGTGCTCACATCACGTCTGGCGAGGATGTGAATTCACCTCTGGATCTCGAGCTTGATTTCCTTTCAAAGTACGTTTTCGCTTCCTCCGTTGCTGTGCAATGTCCCGGTGAACCTGTTCACTAGAATTGGCGATGTCGAGCAGTTCACTCTCTTGTATAAAATGTCACGGGAGCTTATCAGGCGCATGCCCGCATACCGGGGTGAGATGGCTACCTATCACCCACAGTTTCCAGCTGGAAGTCCCGCGGCGTGTAAAGAAACGGATGTCCCTGTAGCGATGGACGCACCAGATATTGTGTACACTTCTGCAGATGACGAGACCATCGAAAAGTTCCATCGTGACACCAGTGGGTGATAATTTTCCACTCGCTTTCGAGGATATCTGAGGTACTTTCTCTACACGCTGGTTATAGTTATCGCAACGTGGCACTCGGTGAGCAATTGAATTGGCACTTTCTTTGATTATCGTTGATCGTGGCATGTATGCATTGATCTAGCTCGGGACGTGTGCCATGAAGCCGCGCGACCAAGGCGGAGTTGTTGATGCACGCCTGAACGTGTATGGAGTAGAAAGCCTCAAAGTCGCAGGTACGTACCGAAACAAGATCTTCCCCGACCTCGCCAAGCGTTTTTCCTAACTCTGGCTTAAACTAGACTTGTCTATATGTCCATCTAACGTTGGAAACGTACGTCGCACTTGACACTATCATGCATTGATATCTCATAGTTGTGGATGGTTCCGTGTTTTATTTTTCCAGAACACAAATTCCACTGCGTTGTTGATCGGGGAGAAGGCGGCAGCTATTATTGCGGAAGACTTGGGCTGCACAGATGTTTAGAACAAAGCAGACAGATCACGTTTTATGATACAAGAATGATCCTTCCTCCGCACTCCAAGGTGCGATGTACGGTTCACCGTCAGCGCAAGAGTCGATTTGAAACACGGTCAGTTGATGCTGAGATATCAGAATCTTTGTCTGCCATCTCCAGGTCGTAGCCCGAGCTGAGGTGACCGGGTCACCAAGGTTTCTGTAATGATAAAAAACACCTACCTCGACTCGTGACTGTCGAGCAGACTTGTAGCCATTGCATAACCGATGGCACAGTCGAACTTATCGCCTCTGACACCAGCAGGCCCACTAGGCATGTCCTCGCAGTCCTTTTCCCGATGAACCAACCACTGGTTGCCAGTGGTTGGTGTACATCATCACGACGGTCATCATCAACTAGATAATGGAATGCTATGCAGGTGACGATATGCTACCTGCTGTGTCCCGAGCCCATCTGCCAATGCGCCGTACTCCCAAGCTCAACTGAGACCATTGAATGTGAGCCACCCCTGCCAACTTTCCCCATCATCCGACAGAATCAACCACTGCTAGTGGTTGGTCTGCCGTCAACTGAGAAGTACTAGGGGTGCTATACACAGATGGTTAGTGAAGCATAGGAAACGACGATATCGAGTTGGTAAAGGACGTGGGACCGGCATAGATCACTGCAGAGGTCGGATCATGCGATTTATTTCGCAGAAGATCGGCTATGGTGCTGAGGTCAATTGAATCACCGGGTACTACGTTCCCAGCTCCGTCTACCAAGTTTGAGCTGCATATAGCCAGCCTAGGCCTCGTGGCAGAGGTGCTAAGACGTGCCGTGGCACGACCCCGGCCTGAGTGGTTGCAGTTGGGTATTTAACGAGTGAGGAGGGAGGGAGACTGGCTGCCTGCTACGAGCTCACAGGTTGTCGACCCGGAAGAGGGCCTTTCGACGCATTCCGCCAGGATTTTGTACGCCACCATGCGGTTCTCCATAGTGAACTCGTCCATCGGGGGTCCGACGTCGCCATCCGTGAAGGACCCGATAAGCAGCACAGATACATAAATCATGATCAAAATGCGTTCGCAACATGCCGAACCTAATCTTGAGTTAAAGACACGGTTTATGCAAGCGATAATAAACTTCCGCTGCTCCGCTCGGGCGTACTCATGCCTGCCTGCCAGTGTACAATTTGGAGATGATGAATATATCCTAGCGGATACGTAGTACTACATCCGCTTATACTTGAGTAACATCAATTCAACCCTGGTAAATTGGTGCCCGTCCAGAGAATTCTGTCTGTGGTATCCTAGAAATTCTTGTACCCTAGATCTTCTGCGATAATTGCTGCCGCCTTCTCCCCGACCAACAACGCAGTAGAATACGTGTTCTGGAAAGATGTAGATGAAATGATCAGTAACCTTGAGATAGATCACCTATGTGTGACGCAAAAAATGTAACGTACGTTTCCAACGTTGGAAGGACATATAGACATATCTGATGGGTCCAGGATCAGAGAACGTTTGGTTGAGGACGATCTCGTATTGTTACTTACCTGCTACTTTGAGGCCCTCTACACCATATACATTCAAGCGCGCATCGACCACTCCATCTTGGTCGCGTGGTTTCATGGCGCAAGTCCCAAGCTAGATGAAGATGCTGATCAATAAACTCTTAACGGAAGGGCCGTTCAGTTGCTGACCGAGTGCCACGTTGCGACAACTACAGGTGGGAGAAAGTGTTCAGCGTTCAGACAGCTTGGTCTATAACTTACCCGTGTCGCGATGGAATTTCTCGATAGCTGCATCATCCTCGGCGGTGTACACAATATCCGGCGCATCTACCGCCACAGGATGATCCGTCTCCTTACAAACTGCAGGGCTGCCGGTCGGGAACCGCGGATGACAGGCGACCATCTGTCCTCGATAGGAAGGCATACGCCTCACGAGCTCCCGAGACTTTTTGTATAGTAGAGTGAACTGTGCGACATCGCCGGCCCTGGGAATCAGGTTTATGGACGGTATATAAGAATGAACGAAGTGGAAACATACTTGGTGAGGAAATCAGGGTCGAAATCTAGAGGCGAGTTCACATCCTCGCCCGACGTGATATGAGCGCTACCGGTCGACTCTGGGTACAGCTCGAACCCCAACACGTCAGAAGATAAGGGACGGTGTGGCTACGGGCCCTTACAATATAGTAGATCACACACACGAGTTTACGGCCAGGTGCCACATTGCGAAGAGCTGGGTAGCTGGCGAAGCCAAGTGAATGATTTAAAAGTGCAGAACATCATCGCGACCTACCCAGCAAATGGAACGATGATGGCCATGGGCTTATCGGGGCTCTTCTCAAAAAATGTTTCCCATCTGTCTTGTAACGCTGAGCCAGCGGATCTCAGCTCTGTTGATGTTGGACGTAGTTTCAACATCGCTTCGCTTCCACTGCAACGAAACCATTCAGAAAGTCACGGTGATATGTGAGACGTAGTGGCGAACTTATGGCCAATTTTGCCTGTTCCGTTCTTCTCCCACTCGTCCAGTCGTGCTGACAACCGTCTTGGTATAAACACACGTTATCATGGAATCGTGTAGATTACGTACTGGTGATTGCTTCTGAGTCATTCCAAACATCATCCATCGTTTCAGTTTCTTCTGATAGGTAGTATACCGGGAAATCGCCGACGTGGTCTGCAGAATGTGTCTAAATGACAATCTCTTGAAACGAGATGATGTTAACGCAAAAGACCTACCCTGATAGTTTTCACCAACCCCGGGAAGATCGACCACGACAGAAACATTGTTTTTTTCAAGGACAGTCCGCGCGCCAATTCCCGACCTTTCCAAAATGGCAGGAGAACCCAACGCTCCGGCAGAAACGACGACCAACTTCTTGGCTTTTGCAGTGAGAAGCTCCCCACTATCCGTCGTATACTCGACACCAACAGCACGTCCATTCCTACCGTTTACATTAGTCGACGATATCCAAAGTTTTGGTCGAACGTACTCAATGACGACACGCTTGACACGCTTCCCAACTAAGATCGCTAAATTTGGGTTCTCTGCATGAGGGTACAAGTATCTGGAAGCAGCATCAGAGCGTCTTCCGGTCTCGGCGTTCACGTAACTATTCATAGAGTGAGTAGGTGTATTTCTTATATACTGAATACTTACCGATAAGCTGGCTAGTAACGAGGCAGTAAGTAAACTATCTTATCGATTATATAAAACACTTCGTACGCTGTACCCGTTTGGGGTGATGAAATCGTTGTTATCATCGACTTGTGGGCGGTCCGGATCGTATTTCTTCGCCACGTCCAGGAATTGCTTTCCAACGTCAATATCAACACCACCTCCAGATATCTGGATAGGCCCGGAGTAACCATGTGTCGATCTCCCGGACATCGGCGTAAATGTTTCGAGCTGAACGTTTGTTTATTGTAACGATTTCTTGTGATCTGTTATGACGCACTTACCTTTCTAATAAAGGGGAGGAGTTCATTGAAACTCCAACCTTTGTTACCAAAGGCTGCCCAATCATCGTAGTCCGATGCAGCGCCTCGCACATACAGCATGACTGTTCACCAAAAACAACATAAGTCGTACATAGACAAATCAAATGAAATTTGGCCACGAGATGTCTGTCAGGTATAATGAGGCTTACAGTTAACAGCGGAGCCACCGCCTACGGCTCGACCACACGTAATAATAGCACTGCGCCCGTCTAGATGTGCGCTTGGTTTTGCAACGTAGGCGGAGAGGGTGGTAGTGGTTGGCGTGAGGTGTTCAACGAATCGGCAGGGCTGGACATGAATAGGCACATCCCGAGAGTGCTGCCCACCCTCGATGATGAGAATCTTGAGCGATGGATCGGTAGCGGCTAATCGGCCTGCCACGACACATGCAGCCGTGCCGCCTGATACCAATGTTAAATGAATGTGTTTTCAAGGCACCAGGAATCACAAACTAAGCTCACCTCCGGCAAAAATGATATCAAATGATGACTCCATGGTATAGACGTATGGTTGAAAATGCGGACATTTTCTGACTGGAAGCCTTTATACTCCCCTTCTCGGACAAAAGCGAAGGTTCAACCTACATACCAATGGGTCATCGCCTAGGTGAATTGTGGAGAAGCCTTCGGAGATTGTGTGCCACATGCGTACTAATAACACCGCGACGGTCACATTAAGTGGCGCAGATAAGAAGATAGTTTCATCGGACACATCATCCTTATAGTTGAACATCAGCACAAGTTACATTGGGAATGTCCACACGAAAAGATGTGTTACCTTATCTGTATTCTAGCACTTGGACACTGTCTGTTTCAAGTTGGGTTCCTTCGCGTAGGATTGATTCTTGCGGTTGTGGGGTGGCATGAAGGACTTCCATATCAGAACCACTGTGCGATGAATTACTATGAAAAGTTTAGCGGCGAATTACTTTTAAGTCAGTCTGGAAAGTTGAACCCCACTTTTCTCCGCCATCTTCTCAAATTAATAAGCCGCATGTCCTCCCACCACAAACCCAGCTTGTCTGTGATGAAATGGCTTAATGAGGCGATTCAGGGAGATAGCCAGGTGGTACTAGTGGGTACCAGACTTGGAGCAGTGCGACCGTGAGGTCGGTCAGAGTCCTAGTAGTCTATTCCGAGTTAAGGCAACAATCACGGCGGCCGGCGCCTGCACACCGATTTTCCCACAGGAGTTACCGTGTGTGAAAAGAATTCACCATCATGCATCAAACACCGTACTAAGTGCACGGTGAAGTTTAGCGGACAGGCTTATCAGTGACAACTTAAATGACAGATGGCACCAGATGGCACTGGCTTGGGCATCACGCGTCCAGTTGCAAAGTCAAATACAGAGTTACACTAGTACTGTTCGGCGGCGCCAGCCCAGGAGGCTTTGGAGTACGACACCACTAGCAAGCATGCCGACCCGGAGTTCACAGTATCAGGGCTGGGCTCTAGTTGAAACTTTGTTGCGGAATCCAGGAATACTTGTCTCATCGAGATGACAAGGCCCATCTGGTCCCGGAACTGGCAGTGCGCAGCCTAGGCTGCGACGATTCGGATCTTGTTGACATCGATGGTTAACAGAGGCGAAGAACTTGGACAACGCTCAAATTTCGAATTTGAAGGACACAGTATGAGGACACGTAGGAGTTAGGGGACTTAGTGGTATCAGAGGCCAAGACATTCGACTGCTCGACAGTCATGGAACCAAGGTAGGAGTGCATCATTTTCATCAATATTTCTAATCATCCTCGTAACCCAGATCCTCTGCAATAATAGCTGCCGCCTTCTCCCCGATCAGCAATGCAGTGGAATATGTGTTCTGACAAAACAAAACACGGAATCATCCGCGACCTTGAGATATCAATGGGTAATGGTCAAGAGTGCGACGTACGTTTCCGAGATTAGATGGACATATAGACAAGTCTAGTTGAAGCCAGAATCAGAACAAGCGCGTGTCGATGATAGTCTTGCATCGCTACGTACCTGCGATTTTGAGGCCCTCTACTCCATATACGTTCAGGCGCGCATCGACCACTCCACCTTCACTACGTGGTTTCATGGCGCATGTCCCTAGCTAGATGAAGATGGGGGCATCAATGTAGTCAAAGAAAAGCCCGAGACCAATTCAGTTACTCACCGAGTGAAACACTGTGAAAACTACAACGGAGAATGTACCTCAGAGGCCACCTCAACAGTGAATAGCAAATGATCACTCACATGTATCACGATGGAACCTTTCGATCGACTCGTCATCAGCAGAGGTGTACACAATGTCTGGAGCGTCGATCGCTACAGGGACATCCCTTTCCTTACACGCAGCGGGACTTCCCGCTGGGAACCGCGGATGATGGCCAGCCATCTCACCCCGATATCCTGGCATACGCCTGATAAGCTCTCGTGACATTTTGTACAACAATGTGAGCTGCGCGACGTCGCCGGCTCTAGTGGATAGGTTCGTCGGCACATTGTACGGAAACGAAGAGGCAGGAACGTACTCGGTAAGGAAATCAAGCTCGAGATCCGGAGGTGCGTTCATATCCTCACCAGAGGTGATGTGAACGCTGCTGACAGACTCCGGGTACAGCTAGAATATTGACAGTCAGGACAAGGAACAGACTTCCGATAATTCCAATATACTCACAATATAATAGAGCGCACGCACGAATTTCCTGCCCGGAGAAGCATGACGATGGATAGGGAAACTAGTGAAGCCGACTTCGGTGAATAATTCACTGGCCAGTGAGGACCGTAACCCACCCAGAGTCTAGCACGATATTGCCCATGGGCTTGTCAGGTCTTTCCTGAAAGAATGTTTCCCATCTGCGTTGCAACGCAGGGCCAGCAGATGCCAATTGTGCTAATGTCGGGCGTATTTTTACCAATGCATCAACTCCGCTGATGAGAACATTGAGGAAATCATGGCAGTCGGCTAAAGATAGAGACAAACTTGTGATCAGTCCTGCCTGCCCCACTCCTCTCCCAGTTATTTAGATGGGCTGAGAAACATGTTGGCATGAAACAGTCTTGTAATTGGAAGACTTACTAGTGATCGTATCGGTGTCATTCCAAGTATCATCATTCATTGTTTCGGTCTCATCCGACACATAGAATTCCGGGCAGCAACCAATGTGGTCTACAAGATGACATCTATCTCGTGAAACCAGAAGAGGTCGACATGCGTAACTCACCCCAGTAATTTTCACCCACACCGGGTAAATCGACCAGGACAGGGATGTTGTTTATTTCGAGGACAGACCGCGCGCCGATCCCAGAACGTTCCAAGATGGCTGGAGAACCGATTGCTCCAGCAGAGACAACGACCAGCTTCTTGGCATTCGCAACAAGAAGCTCCCCATCATCGGTCATATACTCGACACCGACAGCGCGTCCGTTCCTATCGTCCGCATCAGCACACGACACCCAATGTGTCATTCTAACGTACTCAATGATGACACGCTTGACGCGCTTCCCGACCAAGATTGTCGAATTTGAATTATCTGCATGCGGGTACAGGTACGTCGAAGCAGCGTCGGAGCGCCTTCCGGTAGTAGGGTTAACATATCTGGAATAATAGGATGTTAGCTACCGAGTATATTTCTTGTATGCCGGATGCCTACCGGTAAGCTGGCTGGTGTAAATAAGAATGTAAATCAATCCATCTATTGACTATGTAGAAACACGCACGCTG
Organism: Pulveroboletus aff. annulatus; assembly: GCA_038094595.1. Lineage (NCBI taxonomy): Eukaryota > Fungi > Basidiomycota > Agaricomycetes > Boletales > Boletaceae > Pulveroboletus > Pulveroboletus aff. annulatus. The sequence continues at coordinate 10,397 of JBBPTX010000178.1, forward strand.
TATGCGTTCGGGGTAACGAAATCATTGTTATCGTCGACGTGCGGTCTGTCCGGATCGTACTTTTTCGCCGTGTCCAAGAACTGCTCGCCAATGCGAAGAGTATTACCACCACATATCTGTATTGGTCCGGAGTAACCATGGGTTGTCGATCTTCCGGGTATAGGTGTGAATGTTTCGAGCTGGATGTTTGTTTGTGAAAAGCTTCTCTGCGACGAGTCTCGGGGCGCATACCTTTCTGACAAAAGGAAGGAGCTCATTGAAGCTCCACCCCTTGTTGCCAAGGGAAGCCCAATCATCGTAATCCAATGCAGCCCCGCGCACGTAAACCATGACTGCGTCACGAAGAAACGATGTGAGTTGCTTATAATAAACAGCGCCCAACGCAAGTCCAGATAAATCGCTGTTTGCAACTCAACTTACAGTTAACAGCAGAGCCACCCCCAACGGCTTGACCGCACGTAACAACAACACTGCGGCCGCCAAGGTGTGAGTTTGGCTTCCCAGGGTACCTCGAGACTGTGGTGGAGTTTGGCTCGAGGTTTTCCACAAGTCGGAAAGGCTGGACATGAATGGGTACATCACGAGAGTGCTGACCACTCTCGACGACGAGAATCTTGAGTGATGGATCGGTGATGGCTAATCTGCCTGCGATGACGCACGCAGTCGTTCCGCCTGGCGTTGAGTGGACAATGTTCAAGTTTTTCCTAGTCTCAAGTGCTAGGAAAAAGCTTACCTCCAGCAAAGATGACGTCAAATGTCGGGGACTCCATGATATGGGCACAGTGAATAAAACAGAGGAAATTGAAGCAAGCAGGGATGATTTCCAATGCTTGTGCTTCCAGTGGATACACGACACATCTTATAGGCCAGGAATTAATATTAATATTAATATAATTTGAAGTGCTTTATGGGACTTGAAGTGACCTTCTGGTGAAACACAGTCAGCTTGAAGTAAAGTACTTATGACATACGTACCAGGTTTGGAGCTTGCGTTGGGGCCGGCGCGCCATTACGTAAACACGCTGAGGTTACCCCTCCGCCTCGCCTCCGAGCCGGATTGTAGTAATGTCGCGTATATGTATCGGACAACTGGTGACACGTTGGCCCGATGTCACGATCGAGCCATGTCTTGCGATGGTGCCATATCTCCGAGGGGGGTAGATAAGACGTAAGTCGTGCTACTTCCTGTGTTCCCCCAGTTCTCAGCAGCCTGTTTGACATGATTCCTAACCAAGATGGTCATATTTGGATTCTCTGCATGAGGATATAGGTGCCTGGAGGCACTATCAGGTCGCCTTCCTGCGACAGGGTCGACATATCTATTCCCACTGAGGTTAAGCAAATGAATGTATGTCGTCTACGCTGAACAGAACAAGATGTTACGCCAATCCGTCACATAAAAACACTCACTGCGTATGCATTGGAGGTCACGAAATCATTATTATCGTCAACCTGTAGACGATATGGATTATATTTCCTGGCCACTTTCAGGAGCTGATTTCCGATGCCAAAATTAGGATCACCGGTGGATATTTTGATCGGTCCGGAGTACCCATGCATTGTTGATCTGCCGGGTATAAGGGTGAAAGTTTCGAGCTAAATATCTGTTTATAAAGCAATTCTTTCTTGTATGCATTTCGTGATACACTTACCTTTTTGATAAAGGGGAGGAGATCATTGAAGCTCCAGCCTTTGTTACCAAAAGTGGCCTAGTCATCGTAGTCCGATGCAGCACCCCGCACATAAAGCATGACTGCATGACCGGCAATGGGATGAGTCGTAGGAGGCATGGTCCCTGCGTGCAATGAGACTCACAGTCGACAGCGGACCCACCGCCCATGGCTTGACCACATGTAACGATGACACTGCATCCGTCAAGGTGCGAACTTGGCTTCGCGTGGTAGGTAGGGAGGGTAGTAGAATTTGGCTTGAAATGTTCAACGAATCGATAGGGCTGGGCATGAATAAGCACATCATGAGAGTGCTACCACTTTCGATGATGAGGATCTTGAGCGATGAGTCGGTGGGAACTAATCAGCCTGCAATGACACACGGTTGATCTGCCTAGTACATAGAAATGTCTTTGCAAGAATCGGGAGTTACCACAGCTTGAAGCATGCCTCCGGCGAAAATTAAGTCAGACATTTGGGACTCCGAGTCCATGATCCCGTGTGTTGGAATGGTGCAAAAATCGACATCAGACTCGGAAGAGAAGAGTGGCTGAGTCCGACTCCGACTCGGACGGAGTCTCTACCCGGTGGTCCTGCACGGCTCGTCATGTCACCTGTGACAATGATTCCAATGAAACACGCAGCAAGACATCCATGGCAGCACGGAGCTCGAGGCTGTGGAACCACAAGCAAACCATTCCCAGCACTTGGCAAAGTTGGCCCGTCCACTGGCGAGTTCCTTCAATGGTTAATGTAACCATATTCCGGCGTATCGAGATGAACTTGCGACAATTTGGGGGCCTCAGGGACCTATGATTCACTCTGTGATTTTCTACGGCATGCTTTTAGGCCACTTCCACCATCGCTCATCCTGGGACCCGACCGTCAATGAGAGGCATCACGAGGGGAACTTCATCCACAAGAAATTTTCTGTACGGCCTGGGACTATGGTGATCGTTTCACACACGAGGTAGTACCATGTCAATCCCACTCGCGAAGATGGTCATCGATCAAGTTACGCATAGACACCGAAAACAAGAGGATAATGGCTATCGTGCATCAATGTTTTCCTCCCTTGGACACAACACCCACTTCAAGTTCTACTTGAGCAACTCTTGCAAATTTTGGTTCGTGCTTAGGACCTCACCTATTCTGCTATATCAGAAGTCTTTGTAGCCCAGATCCTCCGCGATAATGGCTGCCGCCTTTTCCCCAATCAACAGCGCAGTGGAACACGTGTTCTGACAAGACGGGAAATGAAGGAATCAGCATCCCTGAGACGACCGATCACAAGATTGCAACGTACATTTCCGACGTTAGTAGGACATATGGACAGGTCTATGAGCGATTGATGAAAACCAAGCCAAGTCATTGATACTTTCGTATTGCCACGTACCTGCGACCTTGAGCCCATCAACCCCATATACGTTCAAGCGTGCATCAACCACTCCACCTTGGCTGCGTGGTTTCATAGCACACGTCCCAAGCTAGATTATGATCTTTCAACGATTGAAAAGAATGAACCTATGAAATGCTCACCGAGTGCCAGATCGAGGCAACTACAACCGTCGCGGGAAAAACGGTGAGCAATCGATCGAAAACAGAGTAGCCAGATAAGAATGACTTGCCCCCATCACGATGGAAATTCTCGATAGCCTCGTCATCAATAGCGGAGTAACTGATGTCTGGCGCATCTATAGGAACAGGAAAAGATGTTTCTTTGCATGCCGCGGGACTACCAGCCGGAAATTGTGGATGACAGGCAGCCACCTCGCCACGGTAGGAAGGCATACGCCTGAAGAGCTCGCGAGACATTTTGTACAACAAAGTGTACTGGGCAAGATCGCCAGCCCTGAGGCCTGAGAATCAGGTTCATAGACACAGCACACAAACGGAAAATTTGAGGGCATACTTTGTGAGGAAGCCAGTGTCAATGTCCAAAGGCGAGTCCATATCTTCCCCAGACCTGATGTGAGCACTGCCAGCTGACTCTGGATATAGCTCGAGTGCACGTATATCAAAATAAAAAGTAAAACATGGAGTTGCTATCCCTTACAATATAGTAAATCACAGACATGAGTTTCCGTTCAGGTGACATGTAGCGATAAACTGGGGAGCTAGTGAAGGCATGCAAGGTGGATGATTCACAAGCGGTATCGGGATCGTGACTCACCCTGCAAATGGCACGATCATCGCCATGGGCTTATCGGGATTGAGCTGAAAGAATGACTTCCATCTGCGTTGTAATGCAGCGCAAGCGGATTTCAACTGTACTTCGGTTGGGCGCATTTTCAACATGGCCTCAACCCCACTAGAATGGGTTGTTCAGCAAGTCATGGAAGCAGCTGGGACAAGGTAGCAGACTTGTGAGCTATCTTTCCAGTCCCGTTCTTCTCCCATTCATTTTGCCGTTCTGACAGTGATGTAAGCACGAGTGGTATTGTACAGGCGAATTGCTCACCATAACTTGCTTCCTGGTAATCCCAAACGTCGTCCATCGTTTCAGTCTCGTCTGATGCATAGAACATCGGAAGAGCACCGAAATGGTCTGCGAGATACTGTGTTTTTTGAAGTGAGCTGACCTCATCGTAATAGACTTACCTTGATACGTTTCACCCACACCAGGCAAATCAACCAGAACATGGATATTATTCTGTTCGAGGACAGATTGTGCACCGACCCCTGACCGTTCCAAGATGCCCGGGGAGCCTAACGCACCGGCAGAAACGACAACCAACTGGGTGGCCTTCACGACAATGAGGTCGCCTTCGTCTGTCACATACTCGACGCCGACGGCACGTCCATCCCTGTCAGTTGTCAGTTGATGAATAGCTAACACTCTGGGGCTAACGCAACTCAATAATAACACGCTTGACACACTTCCCAACCAATATCATTAAATTTGGATTTTCTGAATGTGGATATAGGTATCGGGAAGCAGCATCGGATCGCCTTCCTGTATCGGGGTCAACATATCTATGTTTCGTCAATCGTCAGTTAGGTGGATGGGTGCATTTCGTGTTCGCCGAACACCTACCGGTATGGTGGCTAATATAAATAAAATGGGATAGTCAAATATCTCTATCGAGTAAATAAGAAAACACTCGCGCTATACCCGTTTGCAGTTACAAAGTCATTGATATCGTCTACGAGCAGACGGTCCGGATCGTATTCCTTCGCTACGTCCAGGAATTGGTTTCCGACGTCGAGCTCAGTACCAACAGATACACGAATTGGACCTGAGCAGCCATGAGTTGACCTGTCAGACACAGAGGGAAAGGTCTCGAGCTAGGTATTCTGTTTAAAGCCATGATAATCTCCATGGGATTATGATATGCCCACCTTTCTAATAAAAGGAAGGAGTTCACTGAAACTCCAACCCTCGTTACCAAAGGCTGCCCATTCATCATAGTCTGATGCAGCACCTCGCACGTAGATCATGGCTACAAAAATCAGGAACAGCGTTGAGTCATGTAGAGGGAACGAGCTAAGACCGTGACGGGCAAGCTTTCTATTAACTTACTATTAACAGCAGAGCCACCACCCACACATCGACCACATCCAAGGACGAGAGCGCGTCCATTGACATGCGCGCTCGGCTGAGCAGTGTGACGAGAGACAGATAGGCAGTTTGGGGCAAAGTGTTCAACGTATCTGCAGGGCTGGACATGATGGGGAACGTCACGAGAGTGCCACCCGCTCTCAATGACAAGTATCTTCAGCGATGGGTCCATGGCAGCTAATCGGCCTGCAATGACACACGCAGTCGTTCCGCCTGGCATTGAGCAAGCAACGCGTTTGCGAGAGCCCCTGAGGGTCATAAGCAAGCGCACCTCCAGCAAAAATGACATCGAAAGCCGGGAACTCCATGGTGTGAGGAATGAAGAAATGGGTAACCTGTAAATACTCGGATATCAACATATACAGTACGTCTGATCCCAGACAGAAATAACCTGCCAACCTGCCAACTAATTGGTCACTGCAACGCTTCGAAAAGAAGACTGCGGAATAGTAATATGAAGATAATCACATGCCCATGGTGGCGTTGTAGATAACAAAGATGGACACTTCCTGAAAATATATCATAAGCCTTGCGCGAGCCCGCACATTAGTGTATCCACGAACGTGTGTATGTGTCATTAACATCATCCACATTGAGCCTGTTATCAATGGTATCGCTTCCTGCAAAGATTTGTCCTTTTGTATCGGATCGGCTTTTGCGGCTGTATAGTGGTGGTAAGAAACCCGCCATATATCCTGACTGCGGCTGAACTACCAGATGAAGGTACCCAGTAAATGAATTCATACGACATTGGAGCATGCGATATCAGTCCGGAAAAACCTACCTTTCTCCGCCGGTGTGGGCGAAACATTTTGTGGTGACATGTGCGTAATGCGAATACAAACGACACTCCTTTTTCGCAACTCTTGACACATACTGTGACATATGTGTGTGCCCTAGCCCGAACTTTCTTCATTTGTGCCGACTCCAAGCCAAACAGCCACGACGCATACGTGACACAACTACCCGGACCTGAGTCCGCCGCCTCAGGGACTAGGTGTTCATGATTTTTTGATCACTGAAATTTCTCATTCATCACTTCAGGTCGACAAGTACATACTTTTCTAACCAAGGAACGAATTGTTTGGCAGCTAAAGCACTCCATCGCTGCGGATCGCACATTGCCCGAAGTCGAGTTTCTTCAAGCCTTCTTCCTTGGGCAAAATATCCTGAGAAATAGTGTGCTTCAATATGTTTTCCAAGTTAGTACAAAGGGTAAGACGTACATGTTCGAAGATGCCAAGAGGCAATGCGAGTGTGACGCAGGCGTTTGGAGAGTCCTATTTCCAAAGGGTACCCTCATGAGAATAATGGATATTCCCAGTAAGATGGTTGGAAGCGCACTACGACGGCACCGACGTGACTCTCAATCGGGGCGGCAGAGAGCAAGAGGTCTGAAAAAATCGATCAATGTCAGAACTGATGCAACATATTCAAAGAATCGACACGTACATGCTTGCTCACGAGCTGGATACATCATCGCACGAACCGTTAACTATATTTCCGAACGCAGAGTCTGATTTGAAACGACGTACTATAGCCGATCTAGAGTGATCGAACATCAGTAATAGTCACATAGTGGCCAAACGTCCATACACACTTTTTGCAAATACGCGATAGCATTGAGTGCAGCTTGCTTGTAAGCCACAGTACTGGGAACATATCAACCCCGAAGAATAACCACAAGAATACAGGACTCACGCGTCCATGTTGTATTGTTTTCCATCGCCATCTATCACTTCATCAAAAGGTCGAATGGAGGAAAACACTTCACGCTACGCACGAATGTCAACGCTGATACCCTCAAAAATAAGCTGTACTCTGCTTAGGGATATCTACATGCGCTTGATGGCGGTTTGGCTCACCTTGGCCGAGTATAACGGGTCCACTGGGGATGGCTGTCGAAGTAGGTAAGATTTCATGCCAAATGCAAGATTTTTTGCGTACCAAGAAGATAGGCTGCTTGAGCGCAAACTTTTCGACACCCCCCTTGATGATACTGGTCTTGAATTTGATGATGCCAGCCTGCAATGGAGGTTGGATGATATATTAAATTGTAGTAATTTAAGCAAGTTTGAGCCTCACCATTTCGATAGCACCACAGAAGGAGAGCTGAAGAATTAACATGAGCAGCAGTCAGGTTAGTATTAACGATCGTTTATACCTCTCCCTATGAAGATATCAGACATTTCCATCACGATAAGAAGTTATTCACGTACGTCTCCTTGCGAGAAGTGTAAATCGCCAACAGATAGGTTGGCACCTGTTACGAAGACTGGGAAGTAGCATCGAGAGCCCCTGGACGAATTCACACTGAGTAACCAAACTCCAAAGAAAGGTTGATTCTTACTTGGACAAGTTCTTGATCTGTGCTCGAGGAATCAATCATGCGTAAGTCCACCCATGGGAGTCACCTACATCGCAATTCCCTCCATGCTCACGCCCGGGAATAGTACGTGCACCTTCGCGGTGTACCCTCTCCCTCACATCAACTGGAAGGTCCTGACCGACATATGCCCCCTGAGCAAGGGGCCCGAACGCAACAGGAGGTACAGCATTAGCGTGCGCCTCAATCAAGCCGACCTCACGTTTGTTCCAGGTTGCAAGAAGCTCGTGAGACGGTGCGGTCCCAATCAACCCTGGATGAGAAACTCCGGCAAAGCGAACGCCCGGAATGTGTCTCGAAGTGGCGTAAACACCTAATCCTATGATCAGCTCGTTCGCAGGGCGATCTGAATATAATTTATCTCGCCCTCGAAGTCCCAAATGGCTTTGGCTGCTCTGCTTTGGAACTCCCGTGCTTGGAAGAAGCAAGGTCGTTATAACGTCATCTCGAATCCCAAATATTGAACCTACCAAATAAACCACCACCATTTTCCAGCTCGAAGATACCCTGGGAAACTTAGTGCCTGTTCCTAAAATGAACTACATCGACTTACAGTATAGCCCCATGGCATTTTGTCAAATGGTTTCACTACAATTGATTCGAGTCAGTCAGTACTCGATGGATGCATTTCTGAGGCATACCATCCAGGATGTCAACAACAAGACAGTCCCCAGGTTCTGCGCCCTCCACGGCAATCGGGCCGGAGAGATTGTGAACGGAAGTAAGATCAATGTCACGAACATCATCACTGACTAGTGAATAAAGTGTAGGACTAAGACGATCTACAGGATGCAACTAAATCGGAACGTACAATCATTATTTCCAATCTGGGCACCAGTCCAATCTTGTCAAGTCGCAACCCATAAGCAACGGTGCACTCTATACTGGTATTACATACCAACGCATTCGATGTTGAATACCTGAGAATGGTTAGAAACAATAGATGCGCGATTTTTGGTGTACATACTTCGCCTGGTTTCACAGTTGCAACTGGGGGTATCTCAGGGCTAGATAAGGATTGTTAGGCACATCCTCCAAGCATCTATGAATCGGATTCGACGTACTGCCATCTGTTGTGCAGACCCTAGTATACGCAATTAACCTAATAAACAACATTGTATGTGTAACTTCACAAACCTTCTGCTCCCGGGCAGGTCTGGTATTTAGTACGAGACCACAGGTTAGCAATGCTGAGGCCGACTCGGACTTCTGCCACACTTACACAAATGGATCAACCTACGATGAGATGAATGGGAAATCAAATGTAGATTGTGTAAGCTCTCACCTGAATAAGAGTTGGGTGAGTGACGGAGTTCGCTGCGGTAGCCATTCGTCCAATGCTCAAAAAGAAAGTAGGAGCAAAGTTATCAGAGAACGATCCTGTGGGGATATAAAGACCTTCTGGTGTCAAGATAAGCCATATGGGACGGAACACTATCCCGCATTATCAGCACTAATTATGGAACTATTAACACACGTTACAGGAATATATTCAACCGAAGTGACAACATGATCAGTGGCATGGGATAGGTTCGCACACGACTCATCTTAGAGCGAGCTAGTCATCACACGGATGTTCAGCTCCGCGGTACGAGGAAGGTTCAATTCAGTCATGAGTGAAATCAATGAGTGAGAAAGGCGATATTTACAGCATTAAAAGTATGGCGCAACGAATATTAAAAAATATGTTCCATAGTACCCGGTACGTTTGAACACGAGGTCTTGGAGAAAGGGGAAAGTATTCCTGGACCTTGGCAGCAACGAGAACAATTCTTAGATGGGATAACACTTACCTATCGAAGAAGCAAGGGCTTGCAAAACTTGTCATACATCTCTAGCCTTCTCCCACGAGCTGGAGTACAAGTACGGACAATCATCAGATCGTCTACCCGCATCATAACACTTGGGTGATGCGGGCCCTTCCAGATAACCACTGGCTTGCATAATGCCTGCAAGTGCTCAGTGACTCGACCAAATTCACACATTGAATTTGTTCGTTTCCGGTTAGCTGGGCGACTAGACACGGGCATTTCTCCTTATATCGGAAACGATGAAATACGTGTTCGACAAGGAATTGCCAAATGTTAGTCAACCATTCTCGATCCTGAAGATGCTGTGTAGGGAGAGATCACGGTGTCACAGGTAAGTATAATGTAGAATAAGGAGATAATAAGTACTTGCTTGATACGTCCATGGGGCATGAAATTCCAACTAGCCATATATCCACGTTAACTGATTCGTGCCGCCAGGATTGGTTTGTTTGGAAACCTGAAGCGGACTGGTGCTGCGAAGATAAAGGCCAAGACTCTAGGGCCGTCAAGCCTCCTGGCGTGATCTTCCCCTCAGCATTCCCAGAGCATGTTGGTTCGAGCGTGTACAGCAACCCACGGCAGCTAGAAAAAAATTTGCATGACCGTATGCCGACTTGGTCAGCATCAGGAAACGCATGACTGCGCTATACCTAACCTCCCAAACACTCCCATGCAAGCTAGTCTGACCAGACTATCCCATGCCCAAGTCGGTCAAACTTGAAACCAGTGCATGTGGACCGGCTGCAAGTATATCATGCCCGGGCCCGCAGCAGAAATGCTATGTATGTGAGTGATCAGAAAAGCAGTGAAAAAAGATAGTCGGGTTAGTGAAAGGACCTGGGCGTGAAAGTCGTGTTGCAGGCATCACAAGCACGAAGCTGCACGATGAGTCGGGCGAGGAGCGGGCGCCAGGGCGGGACACGATTATGTAATACCAAGTCCAAGTCTTCCCCGACATCAAAGGCAGCGCTGAAGTTCGGATTTCGAGTTTATCATTTTTGAATGCACTACCACGTAGCGAGACCAAATGGCCACAATCTATCTGGAAACTATCCCATGTTTCATCACCGCTTCTTTTTCTGATGCTGATATGCCCGCCCCATCGCATCAGCTCACTGCGCTGTCATTGATGTCACCGTCGACCAAAATCTAGACACAACATGATTAGTACACCACTTATAGACAACAATGCAACATACGTGCATCGCTGGAGCAGTTTCGGATCAACGTGGATGGGTGAGATGACAGGTACACCTGCCTCTGTCCGATTGAACAGCATTTCTGTCTCTCCAACGTCGTACATGTCCCAGTACGGTGTGATATTGGTCGGATCGAATTTGAGATTGACATCATAGTACTTAGCAAGTGACATGAACGACTGGGAGAATGCGGTGACAAATTGTGTGTTGTTGTAAGGAGGAGGAGCACTTGGACTGTCACAAACGTGGATGCCATGGTCATTGACAATACGTTGAATGTAAAAGATAATAGACCTACTCGTAAAAGTAGTATATGGAATCCTGACCGTGGTAAGCAGGCGGGATAGCAAAAAGGCCCTGAGAACGTTTTACCAGCAATATGGTAACTGGTTTTTGCGAGGCTTTAGAGACCAACCTTCCATGAACGACCAGTAAATGGCTGAAGTAAGTAGTAGGTTGGGCAAACAAATATGGCTACAAGAGGGGTGAGTACAGAGTTGCATGTATTTCTTCCAAGTTGCGTAGCTCACAGTCCCCCATCACCATTATTGCCTGCTCAAGTGCAGTGCCATAGTCTTGGTAGACGAGTGCGGCCTGTTGGACAGAGAGAGGCGACATATCAGGGAAAAGTTGAGAAATGTAATCTGTAATTGTCAACGTCTCGTTCGTATTCACGAACACGTTCCCCTCGTTTTGATTCGTGACGGCAAGCAAGACTTGCTTCAAAAACGTTAGACTGAAAAAAACATGATATAGTGTGACCACGTACTCCATTTACTTTACCCCTGGCAAGAGTGACGGTCGGGCGCTCAACGATGAATGTGCCGTCGACGACCGGGACAAAGGCGAATGTCCCATAGAAAGCAGAGTTGGCAATGTTTTCATTTGCAATCTGGAGAGTATCTGCTTCCACGGATTGCAGACACATGAATGTGTCAGCGCTCGATGCACATCTGCAAGAACACTGTTAGCGTACAGTAATATGGGCATCAGGCGATACCCTACCCAGTCATGGAAACAACTTCATTGTACAATAACTAATCTCAGTTAGCGCAAGGGATCTCAACACAACGAAAACAAGGATATATACCTCGGGCATCCAATCACTGTAGTAATACTGAGAAGGCAAAAATGTAGAGCTGGTGATTGCGGCATTGAAGAGTGGCGGTTGGGTGTTACCTCTGTTGGCAACGATATGTTGTAGGACGGAGCCAGCACCCGCAGATTCTCCCCAGATCGTAATATGAGACTTGTCCCCACCAAACAATCCAATCTACCTTGAACTTATGAGTATGGGTAGGGTAGAAACATAGCTACGCCGTACATAATCTTGGACCCATTTCAGTGCAAACTGTTGGTCGACTGGCGATGAATATATCATCATTGAATCTAGAGAAAGGTAGTAAAGTTTGCTCACGTAGACCAGCGTTCAGTGCACCACGAGCCTTGATCTCATCACCAGATAGGAAGCCTATTATATTAGGTAATCTGGTGATGAGATACTCGAATAATAGAGTTGGAGGGCGTACCGAATGCACCGAGACGGTACTGAATGACTACAGCTATTACGCTATTCAGGGAATCAGCAACGAGGTCAGCCCCATTGTATTCCGCCGCGTATTCGGAAACATAACTATGTTTGCAGTTGAGATACGGACGCTGGGACATGCGGATCAAGCACATACCCTCCCCCATGAATCCATACCAACACGGCAAGCCCACCTGTAGTAACCGACTCTGCGGGGATCGTTCCAGGCACGAATACACTAATGTCAGAGGCGGTGCTCGCCCAGTGAGTCAGGGATGACAGTACTGTATTTTTCTACCCACTTGAGGAATAAGCAATCCTCCGAAGCAGCCAGCGTCGCGCTTTGTCGCTTGTTGTGTCCATAGGGTGACACGGGCGCAGTCGTGTTGACACCGGAATTAGCTTGATAGCACATATTAGGGTTTTGTGTTGCGGGCTGTACGCCAGATTCGGGTATTGGGAGTTGGGGTGCTTGAAATCTCAAGTTTCCTAAACATCTCTGTAGATTAGTATATGCGTCCACAGGGACATAAACAACACTCGCCAAGAGGTGCAGCAGCATAGCGAATGCTCAAGAAACTGGTTATATTCGTCTGTGAATCAAAGAGTCCTTGGTATTGTGCATAACCAAGATCCACAATTGGTGCTGTGATGGTCACAGCGCTCACTGAGGTAAGCCACAACGCAATCCTGGCGAGGTCAAGAACCATCCTGGGAAGTTGGTGAGAAAGGACAATTTGTGAGACTCTCAAGTTATAGTAGAATCACGAACTGATGGTCCAAGTTGGCGCAGCAATGCTATCCTGCAGCCTGTGTATCATCATGATGCCACAGGCCGGCAGGGAATTTGTGTTTAGCCGCACTTGCCGGCAGAATGACTCGGAATATTTCCAGTTTTCCCCATGCATAAAGACCACCAATGGACATGTCTGTGACTCTACACAGACACGAAGCACCCATAAATCTCAAGCTGTCATCGTTACCACACCGATCTTGAAGCTACTCAAACCAGGCTGGGCGGCGGCAAGAGTCAACTCCCGGGTCATGAAGGCTGACCCACTGGCATATCACTGGCACACTTGATTGACCCGGGTCATAGTACCCAAGCGAGGGTCATGAAAAGCAGACTCCGCCGAATGCAAGTGTTCTGGGACATCCTAGTCTTGTGTCACGTGCCGACTCATCCAATTCGTCTGCGGCTGGCGAACGGGTGCCAACGAACACTGCCACCCACCGCAAGTTTCTTTCCGTCACTAGTGCTGCATCTTCCAGAGCGCCGCCGCGGCCCGGCCAGAAGAACGGTCCCCCGACCTTTTCTTTCTTTCACCTCTTCTCTCACCCCACAGCCTCACTAACGAAGAGACAACGCTCTGAAGGCACAGAGAAGCACTAGTAGTGGGGTTGATCCGACTCTGAGGCGAAGCGAACAGCGGCTGCGAATTCGCTTCGGTAGCAACACTAGTACCAGGGGCAGGCTGGTGGTCACCGATCCGAGTCCGAATTACATTAGTATCTAGGGCACATCCCAATGCACGTCCACACCTGTGACTGGTACATATGATGAGTCTTGTCAAAGTTGATTTTCAACCGGGCATAGAACGTCGGTTGTAACACCGAAGTAAGCACTTCAATTACTTCAACTGAGTACTCATATGGCAGACTAGACTTTTGTGGGCAAATTATTTCGCTAGAAAGTGACTTCCATAAGGTACTTACCACATGATTCAGAGGCTTTCCATCCTAGCCGGGCCTATAAGATTCATTGTGTACCTACAGGCTGTGGCAGCCATTTTTGCTTGCGTTTATTTCCCCCTCTGGCCCATTCACTCATATCATGGAATCCCCATTGTTTGACATCATCTTTGCAGGAGGTAAGCCTGTTTCTGGTTCTCTGGACTATGAAAAACTTGAACATTCTTCATTCAATGCCAGGCGGAACGACCGCGTGTGTTATCGCAGGGCGATTGGCCACCACCGACCCGTCACTCAAGATTCTCGTCATCGAGAGTGGTCAGCACTCTCGTGATGTACCCATTCATGTCCAGCCCTTCCGACTGGTGGAAAATCTCGAGCCAAACTCCACCACAGTCTCGAGGTACCCAGGAAAACCAAGCTCGCACCTTGGCGGCCGCAGTGTTGTTGTTACGTGCGGTCGGGCTGTCGGGGGCAGCTCCGCCGTTAATTGTGAGTTGAATTGCAAACAATGATTTTGTCTGTGCTGGTGTTGGGTGCTGTTCGTCATCAGCAACTCACATCGTTTCTTCGTGACGTAGTCATGATTTACGTGCGCGGGGCTGCATCAGACTACGATGATTGGGCTTCCCTTGGCAACAAGGGTTGGAGCTTCAATGAACTCCTTCCTTTTGTCAAAAAGGTGTGTACTTTCAGGTTGAAACCTGTCTCAAAAAACGGTCAATGAACAGACGTTTAGCTCGAAACATTCACACCCATAGCAAGCCGATCAATAACCCATGGTTACTCCGGACCGATACAGATATGTGGTGGTAATACCCTTCGCATTGGCAAGCAGTTCTTGGATGTGGCGAAGGAGTACGATCCAGACCGTCTGCATGTCGATGACAATAACGATTTCGTTACCTCAAATGCATACAGCGTACGTGTTTCTACATAGCCAATGGGTGGATTGACTTACATTCTTGTTTACACCAGCCAGCTTACCGGTAGGTGTCCGGCGTACAAGACATATTCAGTAGCTGACATTCCATGAATTCAGATATGTTAACCCTACTACCGGAAGGCGCTCCGACGCTGCTTCGACATACCTGTACCCGCATGCAGATAATTCAAATTTGACAATCTTGGTCGGGAAGCGTGTTAAACGCGTCGTCGTTGAGTACGTTGGAACGACACATCGGGTGTTGTGTACTGATGCGGACGATAGGAACGGACGTGCTGTCGGTGTCGAGTATATGACAGATGATGGGGAACTCCTTACTGCAAAGGCCAAGAAACTTGTTGTTGTTTCTGCCGGAGCAATCGGTTCTCCAGCCATCTTGGAACGTTCTGGGATCGGCGCGCGGTCTGTCCTCGAAACGAACAGTGTACCTGTCCTGGTCGACTTGCCTGGCGTGGGTGAAAATTACTTTGGTGAGTCTTGCACGTCAACCTCTTGCTTCAAGTGACACATGTCACCTTGTAGACCACGTTGGCTGTAACCCGGAATTCTATGTATCGGATGAGACGGAAACAATGAATGATGTTTGGGATGACCCAGAGACAATCACTGGCAAGTCCTCTTCCAATTACAAGACTTTTTCATGCCAATGCCTTCTCAGCTCACCTAAACGACTGGGAGAAGAGGGGGACAGGGAAGATCGATCACAAGTTTGCTACTATATTTTTACTGACTGTCGTGGTGTGCTAAATGTATTCATCACAGCGGAATTGATGCATTGGTAAAAATACGCCCGACAACAGCACAACTGGCATCTGCTGGCCCTGCGTTGCAACATAGATGGAAATCATTCTTTCAGGATAGACCCGACAAGCCCATGGCCAATCTCGTGCTAGACTCTGGGTGGGTTATGGTCTCATACTAGCCGGAGATTTGCTCATCAAAGTTAACTTCACTAGTTTTCCTATCCGTCGCCGCATCGCACCTGGCCGAAAATTCGTGCATGTATTCTATTATATCGTAAGTGTATTGAAAATTCTGTTCTTTGTCCGCACTGTCGATATTCTAGTTGTACCCGGAGTCCGTCGGTAGCGTTCACATCACGTCTGGCGAGGATATGGACTCACCTCCGGATCTCGAGCTTGATTTCCTTACCGAGTACACTCCTATTTCTTTTGTTTCTGAGCGATGTGTCGATGAACCTATCCGCTAGGGCCGGCGATGTCGCGCAATTCACCTTGCTGTACAAAATGTCACGGGAGCTCGTTAGGCGTATGCCGGGATATCGAGGTGAAATAACTGCCTATCATCCACGGTTCCCAGCGGGAAGTCCCGCGGCGTGTAAGGAAACAGACGTCCCTGTGGCAATCGATGCACCCGATATCGCGTACACCTCCGCTGACGACGAAGCGATCGAAAAGTTCCATCGTGATACAAGTGAGTAATTATTCGCTATCCACCGCTCAAGTGGTACATTTCTCCGTTGTAGTTGTCACAGCGTGGCATTCGGTGAGTAACTGAATTGGCCATTTCTTTGGCTATCGCTCATACGTCCATCTTCACCTAGCTCGGGACATGTGCCATGAAGCCGCGCGATAAAGGTGGAGTGGTCGATGCGCGCCTGAACGTGTATGGAGTAGAAGGCCTCAAAGTCGCAGGTACGTGCCGATACACGACCATCCTTGACTTCTCCAGGTGCCTTTCTGATTCTGGTTTTATTAGACATGTCTATATGTCCATCTAATGTTGGGAATGTACGTTGCACTTTTGACTATCACTCATTGATATCTCAAGGTTGTGGATGATTCCGTGTTTTATTTCGCCAGAACACAAATTCTACTGCATTGCTGATCGGGGAGAAGGCTGCAGCTATTATTGCGGAGGATCTGGGTTGCATGGAAGTTGGAAACAATGTGGGTGTAATAAGTTCTCCGGTACAGGGTGATTGTGCATGTACTGTTAAGGCCCTGCTCTGACCCCACTGGCATGATTATTGTAATATTACCGTCGATCAATGGCAGGTCCAGCCCCTGGCATTTTACCGTGACTCCACTAGCTCCGCTGTCAATGGTAGCGTGTCTTCGTACTGCGAGTCCTTGGAAAGTTTAGGCGATTCGATCCGGATATTGAATGAGGGGCTCTCTCGTCCCGCGATTGCGCCCGTAGCACAACTTAATGTTGCAGTTTAAATGTAGTTTCGAGTGGCATGACACTCAGTTTCTGATATTGACATGCAACACAAACATTTGACCCACGCCGTAGGTGTGGTCCGTTACCACCAAATGCTAAACTGCACAATAATTACACTCCTGCACACCTATATGTTTCAATGTCTTACACAAGACACGCAGGTCATCGTTTTTCGTGATCGTGAGATCAGCACCATCGCGTCCCTCCGTCAGTTCGGGTGCGAGCTGATAATGAGGATAAAACACTTCCCCTTCCTTGCCTCCCCAATCAAAATCAACAATCATCACTTTATCTCCGTCACAGAGAATATTAGGGGTTCGCAGATCTCCATGGACAAGGTTCTTAGCATGGAAAGCCTTGACGACTGTCTGCAACTGCTCCGCCCACGTTCTAACTTTCGACACGCCTGCAAAGCGGTTGATATTGGAAAAGGGCGGCTCGGCGTATTCCATTGCTACGCCATAGAAGCCACCAGGAAGCCTTTCAAATCCCAGGAGCTCTGGTGCACATCCGTGTTCTGCACACACCATGTGCAGATCACACGAATAGTGAGGTGTGAACTTGACTAGAATGTCCTTGCCGTTGGTTGTCTTGGCAAAGTAGAGGAGCCGGCGATGGGTTTCACGTTCATCGACAGCGGTTTCATCGATATTAAAATGGACGCGAGAACCTGAGCTAGGATGGAGTAGTTCTGAGACGTATGGCAAGAGATGATGTTTATTAGGAATTGGGGCAGGGACATGAGCAGCTACCTGTGTAGCTTTCCCGCGGATGTGAGCGAGGAGTATGGTGGCGGCTGTGAAGGCCCTGTAGAGCGCAGTCCGGTCGTCACCTCCACTTGCAACCTGAATGCACGACAGGCCAGGTGTGAGGGGGACTACATGCCACCGGCATTCAGTCCCAGAGACGAACAGCATGGCAAAAAATGTGACAATATAACCTGGATTAATGAGTGATCATCAGCTGAGCACGAGACACAAATATGATATATGAGATACCCGTGATGGTCATCCCCAGACATGGAACGTTCCAAGCTTGAAACATTCGCACACAGTTATCATCGCATTCCATTGCTTGCCGCACCGAATGAGCAAAGTAGCCACTCAGTTCGACGTACGGGACGGTTGGGCCCGCTCCAGGCTCGTTTGTGAACTTAGCAATGCAGTATGCAGCTTTGTGCGGTCCATTCACATGACCGTCAGAAAAGTTGCCCGGGGAAACCTCTGCAGGGATCAAGCAAAATCCTGGTAGGTCATGGTGGGTGCGAATTATTTCATTCAACAAATCTAAGCCTGGGCCTCTTCTTGCATATTCATTGTGGTAGAGGAGCGTCATATGTTCAGCGAACATATCGACAGCACGCTTCAGCGCCGTAGACCGCACTTTCTCCACACCAGGAACGCCCTCACGACCACGAAAGATATCGAGGAAGAGTCCAAATCCCTCATACTGAAGTTCAATTGGTGGGTAACGAGAATGCAGAGGCTCCACATAGGGATGAACATTGAATCTGCGACGGCCGTCCACAAGGCCAAGGTCATCAGGCTCAGATGGCTTGGTACATAACAGTGCGGCCGCTGCAATCTTCCTGCGCTTCGTTTTCGGCAGCACGTCATCCGGGTCTCCAAGAACATGTTTCCGCTCTGTCGAATTTCAGTTCAATGAGACAAGATGGAAGTGTGACGCTCCACTTACTCTCCTTAGCTTCAGTCCACGCTATGAAAACCGCGGGCCTTCGAGAAAAAGGAACATCCTGAAAGACTGTACCCAAGAACTGGTCTCCAGGCAAAGGCTGAGTATCGGCTGGGATGCCGGGGAAACTAGCGTCTGTAGGCGATATCTTGTACAGTTTCAAGTGAGTGACAGGTATTTCTGAGAAAACCTGTGGTAGCTTGTTCTGGATCACATCCCTGAGGTAGGAGACATCCATGAACGAAGAGGCTGGAACTCTGAAAGCGTCTTCTTCTCCTTGAATCCAGCAGTCAATATCGAACGCAGCGTCTGACCGTCATGAACGTTAGCTTGGCCATAACCGCGCGTGGAACATACCAATGATGAAGTCAAGATCAAATTCCTCTGTCCGCGGCTTGATAACACTCGAAATTTTTTGTGTGTCGCGCAAATGTTTACCAAGCGAAGAGATCGAAAGCATACCGAGTGTTTCGTCTCCGGCATCGGTATCTGGCACGCTTATGTTGTCGGGAATTTTGTAAACACGGAGTGACGCGACGTTAGATGGCGCCAGTTGAGGGTACAACTTGAATCGCGATAGAGGAAATACAAGGTTTTTGAAAGTCGAAATATTGCTGCCTTGAGCGATTTCGACGAATTCCCGATGAAAAGGTGTTCCCCGCACCCAATAGTGAACCGTCGAAGAGCTGGACATGCCTGAGCGTTGAATTGAATGTTGAACGTTGAATGTTAACGTTCAAGCGTTGACTCGGAGGAGTGGAGCGGCTTACAAAATCGGCCCCTATGTAATGCGTCATCCAATTTTTTGCCGACTGCAAAGTCTTGAATAGTGACTTAGGATTGGCATTTCATAGGGTCTGGTACAAGAGAATGCGAGACTGACTACTATCGCGACTGGATCTCATGACTGGATGGTGATATATTGGTATTGCTACTAGATCACATTGAAGAATGATTTCACAACGTGTTCTATGAGCGCACCTGCTCAGATAGTTTCAAATCCTTTGGCGCACACACCTCCCACACGGCTTTCAACACCTCCGTCCCAGGGTTCACGTCACATACCCACTCAAATAATCCTGCTTCTTTACCCCTCCGTCCGCCTGTCGT
This sequence comes from Pulveroboletus aff. annulatus, assembly GCA_038094595.1. Taxonomy (NCBI): domain Eukaryota; kingdom Fungi; phylum Basidiomycota; class Agaricomycetes; order Boletales; family Boletaceae; genus Pulveroboletus; species Pulveroboletus aff. annulatus. The sequence continues at coordinate 30,180 of JBBPTX010000178.1, forward strand.
AGACCATCGTGCAAGACATCCCTCTTTCACAAACGCGGTCCCTTCGTCGATGTCCACCAGCCCAGCAGGCTCCCTCAAGATGATCGTGATACGAGGATCTGCAGGCAGTGGGATAGAGTTCCGCACAATGATTCCCCGAATTGGCTCCGCGTGGGTATTGTGGACGACGATCGCACTCGTGTACGTCGTTGTCGCTTTTCCTGAGAACGCGCCAATAGATGGTAGTGCATCTGGGGCGCGATTGTGGATTGTCTTCACGCTTGTGTCGACCGCGAGCGAGCATTCGAGTACCTGGGGTAAATCCGTGTTCTGGCGGGTGTGTTACACGTGGTGAACTGACTGACTACTGGGTGGAATGACGTACAAGAATTTCAGTGGATGAAACATGTGTCTTGTTCAGATACGTCTTGACGGTGCCTGGGAGCAGGACATACTCGCTGGTATTCTTGACCTCGCACTGAAAATTTAAGATTGAGTATGAGTGGGAGAAAAGAAGAAAGGTTATGTACTGTGTAATAAACGCGGGTGTCGACACTTGGTACTGTGACACGCATGAATTCGGCCTGAAGAGAGACAGAAGAAACGAGCACATGGTGGGAAGCATGGTCAGAAGGAATATATGTGGACCCGTTGGCGATGTGGGTGATCGGATCCTTGCCACCCTGGATTGACCGAAACGTCAGTGGCGGTCCTGACATGATTAGATGACAAGTACAGCGTACATAAGAGATGAGCCGAGATAATCCCAGTGTATGAGATGGAGGGTCCGGAAAGTAACCTTCGCTTTCAAGGGAACTGATAACGCTTGGACTGCGCTCCATCGCGGGAATACGGGGAGAATCATCGTAGTGACGTCCTCTCCTGACTCTGTCTGGCAGGCCTACTGCAAAGTAGACAGGGGAACCACGATCCCCCAAATGCGGTGGCGCCGGTGGAGGATGGAGAACTTCCCTGAGGGATGGGTCTGCCTGGCGGAAAGAGTCACTGCGCTTCGCAAGTATGGTTGTTGTGTGCGATGGAATCGGACCGGGACATAGAGGGATGGGGGTCGGCCCAAGGCTGACATCGATTCTCTTTGGCTCAGGGACTTGGATTAGCTGTGACACCTGATCCGCCGTTGTCAAAACTAAGTTCACGTTCTCCCAATCTTCACCTGTCCACTGGGTAATCGAGCACCGAAAGTCCAGTGTCACGGTTGGCGACGGTGTATTTCCATCCATAGAAACGTGAAGGTCGTATTCTGGTTTCCACGAAACATGCCTGACAGCTAGGAGCCAGTACCTCAGGTCCAATGTACCCTCGAGAGATACTAACTATTCTGCTTACCATAACTCACTGTAATCTCAGCAGCTTCCACAGGGACCTGACTCTTGCAAGAAAGCACAATCACCACCTTGACTGGTAGCTCGTTGTTCAGCTTGGTGAGACGCTCCATTTCTTCCGTGATTCTATTATTAACGCCTGTGAGCTTGACATTTAGTTCGGCCGTTGCGGCTGAACGTGTGACCCCGATCCCAACAAAGTCATCAAAAAACGAAACCATTTGGGCTGCTTCTGGCTGGTGACTAGATTTGCATTGCGCAAGCGAGTCCATGTACGTCGTAAGGAACGTGAAGCTTTGTTGTCTGAGACGATTTTCGTCCTCAAGCCGCAGTCGCTCCGCCTCCAGCTCACGCAGCGTCTGGCTGGAAAGCTTGTAATTCCTGGAACGAGATGATTTGGACAGCGAGGTGTAGTAATGATCCAGAACAGTTACGTCCCCCGACGTGGATGAGACTGAGACATCAGCAGACTGGATTCCGCTGGGAAGATGCGCGATTTCGACAACATGTGGATCATCCTACAAAAGTCAGCGTCAGAGAGGGGAATGGGGCAAAAGATGTGTTACCTGTGAGCGGAGAAAAGACAGTGGGAATGTGCGAGTGATCTCAGCGCCACCCGAACTGAACAACTTGACAGACTTGATGGGAAACTGATTGGCCTGAATGACGGTAGTGTCCCCTAGAGGTGTCTTAGTACTAGCGACCATTTCGACTGTAAATGCCGAGTGTCGTGGCGGAGGACAAACTCCAAGCTCCAACATAGACGCTTTTTAATGGGTCCATCAGATGGCGATGCAACAGCACTATCTGGTCAACTGGTATACATCAAGCGCTGGTCCCAAAATACACCCATAGACCTGGGTCACCTGCGACTGTCTTGTTCTGTTTTTGGTACTCAGTTTGAGGGATCCAGCAGTTCAATAAGCCGGTTGCTCGAGCGACAGTGATCGAAACAAGATATTGAGCGCAGGCATCGACTACGGGAACAAATAAATCAAGAAAGGTCTTCCAGCGCCTCCAGCCTGACGACTTGTCTGATCACGGCATTTAGAACAAAAGCCGTTATCTGAAGTTCGATAACTCACCTGTCCCTCACTGCCTCCTGCCATCTTTGTAGCTTGGCGATTTCGTGCAATTGGAACCCGTATATCCGGGGTCGATATCTGTCTGCTTTCAATGCGACGCTTGCAGTGCTAACCGGTTCGCCAACGATTTCGGGCATTTCTGGCTCCTCCCTCGTGCGTCTGTTCCTCTTGCCCGCATCAACCTCGGTGGCCCGAGGGGCTTGCGGAGGTTCAACAGGACCAACCTTTGGGGGAATAAGATGGGGATAGACCATGAAGAGAAGATGGGGGAATGAGGTGCCGAAGTAAGCACCATCAATGGACCCGTGCCTGGAGGACTTGGGAGAGTAAACGTCTTCGCAACGACCGCAGTAAAGCTTTACTGATTTCTCGTATGGTATATCGCTTAGACCAACAGGTAGGAGGGGTTGTGATTGGCACAAGACTCTAGGACATCTACCGAAATCTACCCGCTTGAATTTTTCAAGCTAGAAGGTATAGGGCTCAGGTGCAGGGTTTACTTCGGAGGAAGAAGAAGAACACACCATTTTTGCGAGGCCACGTGCCGTGACAATCCACCGCGCGTGAATGAGACCATACAACAAACGAGCTTGGACGTCCAATGCGCCCCGAAGTTCGTCCTGAATGTCATCATCTGCAGGGTGGATTAAACTGCATGAAAAATACGAGTATTTATGACGAACCAAGGTTATCTGTGATCAGATCTAGGGCTTGTGCGTAGTTGGAAACCTCGTTGTTCAGTCCCGTCAAGTTGAACCTGTCTAGGATGTAATCTTCCTCGACTTCACAGAAGTATTCGTTGCCCTTGGAGGATAGAAACCAGGATATCCACTGTCGTGCGCTGCTGTTAGATTTGTTCGGATGGCAGGTTGCGGTGCCTTACCGAACTAAACGATCATGTGAGCGTTCTATTCCACATGGATCAATGGGGGAAAGCCTACTTGGAATAATCAGAATCGGAACCCGTAGAGGCATCGTCCACTGCGCGGCCGAGCATCGAATCAGTTGTCTGCTGAAGCCCGCCGTTCTCGAACTGGCTGATGGTTGTAGTGCAAGTTCCTTGGTAGCTGTACTAAGCACGCGCGGAAGTGGCTGTGCACATGTGTTCGGGACCTGACGGTAACACAAAAAGGGATAAATGTTCACACATACCTTCCACGATCAAGCTTCGACGCCGATTATATTGCTCTCATGCCAGAAGCTGTTATTCTGGACATGCCAACGGACTTACATTCTACCGTCCCACATAGGTCTTCTTTCGAGCTCGAGGACGACATCAGAGACGACAAGAAACATCGGGGACTGACTGTATTGACAGTTGGCATTCCCGACGCCAGCAAAACTCTACGGGATGATGCTCCACGACCGCCGCCACTGTGGAGAACTCCCGAGTTTTTCTTCTACTACCTGGTGGCTATAGCGGTTATCCCTATCATGGTATGGGTGCCAATAAACGCGAGCTCCCGTGCGTCACACGCGTACCGTTAATGCAACGCCCATTCTCATCAAACACTTGTAGCTACGCATGCCAACTACCCATTCTTTCATTACAAACTGAGTCCTGGCTGGTTGTTTGGTCGCCGAGTTGTGAGTGCATTTATCCAATAAAGTAAAATAGAGCCCAGTCCGTATGCACCACACGCCAGGACAACAGCGATGCCCAATACCGCGCCTTTCGAAACAACGTACCTGCACTATCTCTTTTGGTCCTCGTATATGTTGCGCTCAAATCCATATACACTCGCTTTGCAACTCGCTCAACATCGGAGATGCCAATCGACAACATCTTTACGGTTCCTTTCATCATTCTTTTTGCTATATTATACCTCATCGGACTGCATGGTACGAGCACTTTAAAGATATTCGTCATCTTGACTGCCAATTACATCATTGGGAAGTCGTTTGCTGGGTCACGGGCTGGTCCGATCGTCACCTGGATCTTTAACTTTCTCATCCTCTTTGCGAACGAATGGAATGAAGGTTACCTATTTGCAAGCCTACACCCCGGTTTAGCACCGCTGGTATGTGGGCCGTTTCGTGTATTACATGGTCTTACTTTCTGTCAGGACACGTTTGAAGGACTCTATCCCCGATGGCAAATCAGCTTTAACATCACAATGCTGAGGTTGGTGTCGTTTAACTTGGATTACTACTGGGCATGTACATTGCCTCACCCGCCAGAGGTCCGTGCTGGCTTATCAGTTTGGATTAAATCTTATTCGTCTGCTACAGCCGGGATCAACACTCACTGAAAAACAACGGAGTAATCTCCCTCATCCAGCTGAATACTATACCTACGCGAACTATGTCGCCTATGTGTTATTTCCGCCGCTGTACATTGCCGGTCCAATTCTAACGTTTAACAACTTCATGCGGCAGGTCCTCTCTTTTCTTCCGCCCAAGGCGGTCACTTTAATGAGCACCTTTAGCTACGCCAACCAGTTGACATCAAACCGAAAGCTCTCATAGGTTACCTGACGCGATTCCTCATCTGCCTCCTGACCATGGAGTTCGTTCTCCACTATATGTACGTGGTCGCAATCAAGGATACCAAGGCTTGGCGTGGCGATACACCATTTGAGCTAAGCATGATTGGTTTTTGGAATCTGATTATTGTTTGGCTGAAAGTAAGTCCTCATCCTTATAGTTTTCTGTCGAATTCATCTTGATCCAGCTTCTTATCCCATGGCGATTCTTTCGACTCTGGTCGCTAGTAAGCGGGATCGATCCGCCAGAGAACATGGTTCGATGTATGGCAAACAACTACTCTACGCTAGGTTTCTGGCGAAGTTGGCATCGCTCTTACAATCTCTGGATAGTGCGGTAATGTGCCCACTTACCCCGAGTCGGCGTTCATTCACATATGGCAGATATATCTATATCCCGCTTGGGGGTACCAAAAGGATGGCCATCACTACGGTGCTGATATTCACCTTTGTGGCCTTGTGGCACGATCTGTCGTTCCGCTTGCTGGCATGGGGATGGCTCGTCAGCGTGTTCATTCTCCCTGAGCTACTGGCGACTGCGTTACTTCCCAAGTCCAAGGTTCGTTGTTGCTTTCCAACGGGGACTGCTCGATAGTGATCATCGCTCCTTTTTCAGTATGGACAATATGGGTGGTATCGACACGTCTGTGCGTGTGGAGGCGTTCTCAACGTGATCGTGATGATGGCAGCCAACCTTGTCGGCTTCGTCATTGGGACGGACGGTATCTCGTACATGGTCCATCAAATCGCTGGGAGCTTCAAAGGTAAAGTCGCTGATTTCGATGCTTTGAACCTCCTTTTTGACCCGTGTCTGACTCTTAAACAGGTCTTCGGTTCCTGATCGGCGCATGCTCGTGTTTGTTTGTCGGCGTGCAATTGATGTTCGAGTACCGGTGCGTTACGAACCTCGTTTCACATTGCTTCCTTCTGATGTGGTTGACGATAGGGAGGAAGAAATGCGGCGAGGGATTTTCCGGAGGTGCTGACAGTTGGGGTTATAGACCATCCTTGGATTGATATATGATCCGTATTACATATACTGTCGTCTTGCTGTTTGTTTGCTGCGATCCAAAATCTCAAGACACGATAATATCCCACGGCAACCATAAAGGCAGCTCCCCGGGTCGGTTCTTTGCGACCCAGTATATCAGCGTAGACACGAGCAGCATCAGTTAATACACCATAAATCAGAGGCGTACATAATGTCACAACGTTGTCTACGTCCATTTGATAAGGTACAGTACATCTCTATGCTGACGTACTTTGGAAGGGTGCTTTCGTTTTTGGAAAGATGTGAAGAGGTGCTGAGACAACGCCCCCAACGATTCAGAACAAAAAAAGATGGTCAACCCTCGAGGGGGATGCGATCGTTCTGGATTACAGCTTGGCCTCCATCCAAGCCCCCACGTCGACGTCTGTCGCGAACGTTGGCATTTCCTTTTTGCCTCGATACTCTGCCAAGCGCTTCTCGGCCCAGGCGACGATACCCTCTGCAAGTAGAGTGACGTCTTCGCGCGTATGCGCAGCGTGAAGACAGATTCGGACGCGGGAGGTGCCTTTTGCAACAGTGGGTGGATAAATAGGCTTGGTGTGGAGTACTGCTGGGGTTGGAGTCGATGATGTAGGAGAGGATGACACGTATGAAAAGAGGAAGGATGACAGTGCACGTGGTTCTGGCGTCAGTAGTGGTATGATCGGGGTTGGAAGGGATTGACACGGGTCAGATGGTGTGTTTTTGATCCACTGAACCCCAAGGTGTGTGGAGGGAGCTCTCAGCTCGTCATCCGAATCGATCCTCCAGAGCGAAGAGGCCCTTGATAAAGTCGGTGCTGTTACATGATCAGAGACCACAGGTGGGAGGTAATCTGGGAGACTGAGGAGAGATGAAGGATACTTCTTCAACTTCGAGTGAAGAAGATTGACGAAATAGGTAGAAAGGGCGAGTAGGTGTGCGGAGAGCTGACAGACAGTGTTGGCATATAGCATATGTAGGTACTGGGTCAGACGATGACTCACCGCCTCTGTTGTACCATCCTCGAGCAAGTCGAATGAACAATGAGTCGCGACAATGTTTGCGAACGGAAGAGTCGTGGTGTAAATGAGGCTCCTTGCATAATTTATCAAATAATCTTTAACCAGTGACGTTGTCAAGAGAGCAGCTATCAACCCAAAGATTGTAAGCATAGTCTCCTTAACGAATAGAAGTGATCGCTTACCCCCTGAAGCAGCCAACGCCTTGCCAAAAGTATGGAGCCTCGCGAATACCCGCTCTTCTAATCCTAAGTCGACGACTAATCCGCGACCTTTAGGTCCATAGATCCCCGTGGCGTGCGCTTCATCAACGATGACGTACCCATTCCCGCTGGGTAACATCTCCTCGACACACTCCACAATCTGCGTGAGGGGGGCGATCGTGCCATCCATGCTATAGAGACTCTCGACGGCGACGAAAACGTTAGTCTCGCCCTTTCTCAAACTCTCGCGATCTTTGAGGAGCTTGGTGAGAGTGAGGCGTAGATCGGGGACAGAATTGTGCGTGAATGGGATGAATGAGTCCGAGGTGAGCCTGGAAAGACGCATGCCCTCGTGCACAGAGGCATGGATATGTGCATCGTACAGAACGACGTCTCCAGGCTGTGGAACTGCCGAAAACAAACCTACGTTCGCATCAAATCCCGAATTGAAGAGAAGAGCGGCTTCGGCGCCGAAAAATCGGCACAGCCTAGTCTCGAGCTCGGTATGTGGTGGAGATGGGACGAGCAGACGAGAACCGCCCGATCCAAGAATTTTTGGAGCTGCAGAAAGGGCAGACAGAACTGCTTCTCTCAACGCAGGGGAAGTCGAGAGGGAGAGATAGTCGTTAGATGTGAAATCGATCTCTCGGAGTGTTTCCGATGGGGGTTCTGGAAGACGGCGACGTATCAGACGACGATCTCGCGATTCTAGCGCTGCAACGAGTTTTTTTGACAAGGGAACCATGGGAAAGGTTGAGCTGGGAAGGAGAAACAGACGAACAAGTCAGCTGGCACACAGGGATAGCACCAACTTGAAGCTTGCCCGTATCAATCATTTGATCATCGCTGCCGTGTCGGCTCCGGGGAAATGTGGGTCAGCTTGTCAGGATGAAATTCCCATGTCACCACTTCGTCGGATGTAGATCGTTTTTACACTTGTACTGGCCTGCGAAGGGCTTCCAAACTGATCTCGTGGGACGTGCTCGTACGGAACAACCATCATACTCAAATTCTCACACGATCATCTCCAACTTACTAATGAGTGGCCTTCAGCTGACATCAAGCTCTTTGAACCAGACAAATCTCGACATTCTTTGGAAAGATATTCTTTCCCGGTGTTTACGAAAGATTCCTGTCTTCCGGATTTCACTTTGGTCACCTTAACGGATCAATGCCAGTACTAGTGGGAGCTTGGGTTCTAGTCACCGCCACCATTCAAGGTCTTGCGAATTTGGAGCGCCACCAGGCTGGCAATGATGTCGATGAACCCACATAGTCTGGTGACGACTTGGGGCAGCCTGGAGCACTGAAATGAACCATGGCGTCAGCAGCAAGCATGGCTGACAGTCATGAATGATGTATCTTTGTCAAGCCTTGGTCAGCCACACCGTAGTGGTGAGTACCGCACCAGATTTACTATCTAGTCCAAAGCCTATAAGAACCTACCACGATTGTATGCTAACCCCCACAACTCGCTCTTCATCACCCACCTTTCTACCCTCTAGTCATGCACATCGCTGGTTTCAAGCTCCCCCTTTCCCCCCTTCAGTGGGTTGAGGTGTTCGTTGTCCTGAGCACCGCAGAATATTTCCGATACATTATCGTCACAATGAAAGGGCTCGCTGCTGTGTCTGAATCGAAAGGCGGCCGGATCAAACCAGAATCAATGCCATCAACTCTATTGGGACGGGTCATCACCCCAATTCATGCATTTGCTATCTTCATCCCGCCCCTGGTCTATATTGGCGCATTGCTTCTTAATGGGTTCCGGCAGCCAGAGTGGATCGCAAAGTTTACGCTCTCATCCGAAGAGGTTGAGTCGGCCTGGGGAAGTACGCTGAGGGTGGCGGCTTGTGTCTCCAGTCTTGCTCTCAAGGGCTTTACAAATAATACACTCAAGCATCTAGGTGAACAGTGGCACGCGATCGGGGTAAGCACGCGACTGGCTGTCACTTCCCTTGTATTGATCTCTTGCGACAGCGCCGCAAGAAGTCCAGGATCGTCAAGACCGGTCCATATGCATGGGTTCGTCACCCACTATACAGGTAAGCTATTCTCAGATATGTTAGCATGCATTGTATGATTCGAAAAAAATATACAATAGTTTAGCACTCATACAGGAGGTGTTATGGACCATCATGTTTTGGTCATACATACCCTTTGTAGCCCTTGGTGTCACGGCATTTGCGTTTGCTGTCAAGATGCCAATCGAGGTGATTTTCATTGATTGACATTCTTTTCAGAAGGTTAACTGATGAAACTCGTAGGAGAGTTTGATTTTGAAAGACAACGCTGTTAGGGACGAATACCAGCAATATATTAAAGAGGTCCCTGCAAGAATCGTGCCATTTATCTGGTAGACTGTATTTTCAAGTTCGCGGCTTTCCTTTTCTACACCCGACTGTCGACATTGGCTAGGAATATATTTGGTTTGTTTTCTGATTCCCAACAACGTATAGTTATAAATGGACTATAGCACAGTGTGATTATAAGACGGTTTTACATGGCTGAGAACGGTCAGGAGGAAAACATGACATGAATAAAATCATACTGACAGTGATGACAAGAATCGAGCACTCATCAAAATCCTTTCAACCGCGACCCTCCAATCGAATATCCCCGAGGCGCTCTCCGCTCCCACCGTTGCTCGGATTGCGTCCGTACAGCACTTGCGGGGACGTTTTCTACTTCGACGAGCTCCTTCACTTTGAGTATCTTTCCCGCTGCTTCGGGAGTGTGTTCGTGATAAACCGTCTGCATGCGTCTGTGCAAACCGAGTGCGGTCAGCGTCTCTTTCTTGCGGTCGCCGAGGGCGATGGCAGAACGTCGAAGCGTGACTTTGAAGTGTGTGTTTGGCTGCAGTTCATGGACGGGACTTGTTGTATAACCGCGTGCAAGTGTCCATCGGATGATGCTACGTGGAGACGCGAGGCAGACAAGAAGGGACATGCTGGACGTCGTGCAAACGAGCGGAAGGGGTATTGATGACATAAGCACATGTAGCCTTCTTCTTCGTCATGGTCAGGTTCAAAGTGAGTCCAGCTCGGCCTATTTTACACTTGTTCACAATCGGCCGCATAGAACCGATGGCTCCTTGTCGAATTTATAACTGTCTCGAGCGATAAATCGACCATGTCTGGACCGCATGCGCCGTCCTCCTTTGATGCCAAACAAGTCTACGCCGCTTTGCGACAGAGTGTCATCTTGAATTTTGGCGATACGGGATGGGGTGCCGTTGGAAGTGCAATGTCAGGCAAGTATGCCACCCTGTTCGACGTACCGTTTTGACATCCCTGATCAGTCAAATACTTTTCTCCAACGACACATCTTTGTATCATCCGTGTCGCGCGCGATCAACATACCCTCGCATGGGGTGCTGTGACGCTCCTCACATCCATCAATGGCACGCGAATCATCCCCCACGTTGTACATGTTTCAGGTCCGTCCTGTCTATGTAGTGAGTACGACCAAGGGTTTGATCGTGTCTTGTGACAGGCACAATCAAACATGTTCAAATTGCTGCTATCAAGCATAACAGACAGGTCGTCGCGCTTTTTAGGGCAATGTTGAAAACGCCAGGTGAAACTTGGTCTGCTCATTCCGTAAATTGTAAAGTTTCTGAATGTCGTGCAGAGCAATATCATGCGCAGGATTCCTATGAAAGTTATCTCGTTCAAAGTGCCCGAGAAATTGAAGCACTACAGGAGTAGTCATGGGAACTGAAATCGCGGTAATCCAATTGCTCAAGGTCCCGCTACGACGCACGCTAGTTAGTGGATGTCAGCCTTTCGAGGTGAAATGAAACCCTGGACATTTCCCATGCAAGATGACCTTCACGTCTGTGCTGGAATTCGTTCACTGCCGTTCGCACCAATGAGCTCTCGTCCGTCACACGAACTATGACGGGTGTGTAGGAGCCTGATCCCGACCCGGTTGCCTCCATACAGAAGGCCACGGTATGAGCCACACCTGTTGCCAAGTGGCAGCTCGTCATACATGTTTCGGAACACAACGTCACGGCGCATGATTGGGCGTCAAATCTACGGCACCCTTTGCCAGGTATGGTCTGCTTGACATCATCATTCCTTTAATGGGTTCACAGCCTCAAAATCTGACACAACGGATCAGTAAGAGTTTGACACGGGTCTGAATGCCCTATCTTGCATTTAAGCCGGGACCACACGTAGATGGCATTGGATCAACGTTTGGGCCCATGCTAAACATTAACCGATCCTTCGTGTGACGGACAAAAAAGATAATATTTCAGCCAGGTGATTTACATGCAGACACTTCACTGGTAACCTCTAATAAGTCGTTATCTAGGAATTCTAACCACATCAATGCGAATTGACCCGCGACCTCCTTATGCAATCATCGGGACACGCGGCTCCTGAGGCAGCCTGGCCATCATTTCGGTATCCGTCGCGCGTTATAGTAACGCTCATCCACTTTTTACCCTGAGAAACAGTGTTCCTTGTGACCCGGGTTCCAACTGTCATCACGATGAGCAAATTATTGGCGTAGAATTTTTAAATAACCGCACTGGCTGCGGTTCTTGATCATGATACAAAAGGTCGTGCTATCTTCATCTTCGTGGGAAGGCCTTCTGTCCCCCGTTTCAAACACCATTGCAAGACCCATTGCGCCTAGTTTATATGGCTACATGTCAAGATAATCCAGTCAAGGCAGAGAAGCTGGACGTATCGGTGAGCGAGGACGGTGGTTCAGCTTCAGAACGGATGCCCAGCAATGGTGTAGGAAGAGATTACGAGCTCAAGTCTGCACTCAGTAAGTTCAACATTTGCACCCATCCGCACTACTCATACCTCTATCAAGTCAACAAATGCATGCAAGAAGAGTACGTACCATTCTCAGCCACTAGTGATGGGCTTTCGCTAACGCTTGTGCCAGAATTGGATTCGGTCGTTATCAATGGCAGCTCTTCATACTTAGTGGCCTAGGATGGTTAGTTGATAGTGAGATATGCTTTCCCACCCTTAGAACACGTGTCGATGTGACACCATCGCACAGATCTGTGGATGCAGGGCCTTGCCGTCGTACTCCCGCAAGTGGAGCAGGAGTTGAATCCTTCCCGTGTTGAGTATGCGGTACTATCCGAATTTGCGGGATTGATTTCGGGAGCAACTACCTGGGGAGTCTTGGCCGATATCATAGGGAGAAAGGTGTCATTCAATGTGAGTCATATCACTTTTGGATTCAACACGTTTTGTTTTGTTCTAATTATCTGTGCTCCAGGCTACGCTCTTCTTTGGAGGCATCTTTGGAGCTGCCGCTGGAGGCGGGCTGAACTTCGTTGCATTTTCGTCCCTGATTGCATGTATGGGTTTTGGTATTGGTGGAAAGTGAGTCGCATTTTTGACTGCAATGATCAACGCTCATTCTCGGACTTCAAGTCTCCCGGTAGATGGTGTGTATGCCGGCAGTCCTTGAAAAGGACACTGACCGACCGTTTGACTCAGGTGCACTTTATTTGGAATTCATTCCCGCATCCCATCAGGTATGCACTTTGTTCTTCTCCTTCGGCACCTTACTTATACATTTTTTGCAGTGGACTCTTACCCTGCTCTCCATATGGTGGGCGTTCGGACAGCTAGTTGCTTCCCTCATTAGCTGGGTATTTATTACCAACTTCTCATGCGATCCCTCGATACCCTTCGGAGAGTGCCCCAGGTCCCGAAATATGGGCTGGAGATATACCCTGTAGGTCCAGTGCTACCATAGATCTATGCTTATGAGCTCACGTTATTGTAGAATCACGCTGTCAGTATTGATCAACGCTTGACTGATTGTTTTGAGACTGAACATGGTGTTTTGAAAGTGGAGCAATCACATTTCTGACGTTCATTATGCGTTACTTCGTGTTCGATCTACAGGAATCGCCCAAATATCTTGTGGCCCAAGGACGTGACAAAGATGCGCTAGAGGTATGGGCTATCAGGAAAGTGTATGACTTGATCAACTGACGCCTAATTAATCTAGGTTCTTCATCACATCGCGCGTCGCAACGGCAAGACCATTTCACTCACAATCGATGATTTCTGTAAAATTTCGGAATCAACCAGGGTGGCAACGAGTTGGCATGATACTCTTCGCCATTCCTTCACTGATGTCTCCTTGTACGTGACTTCATTCTGTGTCCGGAACCATCTTTTGCGATCAAAAAATTCCTAGTTCACATGTTAGACCACTCTTTTCTACACCTCGGTTGGCACTCAACACATCGTTGATCATTCTCATTTGGGGGTTGGTATTCCTATTGAAACAGAAAGCCACGAACTGACCCTCGTCCCCCAGTCTGGTTGGGACCGCATATCCTCTCTATGGCTCGTATCTTCCCCTGTACCTTGAAGCGCGAGGTTCATCCACCGGACCCAGCAGCCTAAACGAGACCTACCGCAACTACGCTGTTGTCTCCGTCCTCGGTATCCCCGGGTCGCTTATCGCCGGCTGGGCAGTTGAGTTCACGCGTGGTACCGGTAGGTTCACGATCGGTGGCCGCAAGTTTTCGCTGGCGGTATTCACAATGTTGTCCGCTATCTTCATGTTCTTGTTCACGACAAGCGAAACATCAGCATCGGTGCTCGGATATTCGTGTGCGAATGGTCTTGTACAGTACGTGTCCCTTGTTCCCTCTGTCCCCAGTTTTCATCAACTGATCATCTTTTAGGAACGCTGTGAGTAGTCGCTCGACGTGTCAGATGGGGCTTACCTTGCCTCGTCACTGAAATAGATGTACGGCGTTCTCTACGCCTATACGCCTGAGTCATTCCCCGCCCCTCACCGCGGTACAGGCGACGCCTTGTGTTCCATGCTGAATCGTATAGGCGGATTCATCGCTCCGCTCATCAAGATTGCGACGACACCCAAGACAGGGTCTGTCTCTGCAAACACAGCAAACGGGTACGTGGTCTCGCTCGTTCCCCCCTCTGCTTTTTGGGCTGACTTTGATAGACCCTTGTTTGTGTCCGCGGCCTTGTTCGTGGTTGCGGGCGTTTTGGCGTCGATTCTTCCGATCGAGGTATGTTTTCGTCTGGTGTTTTGCGTTCTTGTTTGTGCGTGCACTGTGCTCAATGTACTGGTAGACCGCTGGACGTGGCGCGCTGTAGCCTGCTGCAATCGCGCGTATCAAACGACCTTGATACAGTGCACACAAGGCACACTGTTTTTGGGGACTGGAATGATGATGTCATTAACTACACATGGTACCATCGAAGGATTTTGAATATGCTTGCCTGAGTACCAGCTGATTGTAAGCATGCTGTGCCGCGCTTACCCAGTGGGTCCGGTCATCAGTGTATATACCGTCTGGGATACTGAGTTGGTAATCGTCAGTAAGTATGTATCACGTCCTTTAACGGTTGAGCGGACGCTCTGGCCATTACACTGACCCAGCGCCCTGCGCTAACTCATGAATAGCAGCGGTGGCACATGCAGATAGGCGAATCAACTCCGCGACCTCAGTAGCGCTGTGATCTGTCGCACACTCCTTAAAATAATCATGCGGTCATTGAGGCATGTGGCTCCTCCGCTTGGTCATCCATTTCGGTATCTGTGTTGTCAAAGTGACGCTCATCCACTTTTTATCCCTTCTAGAAACTATGTTCCTGGAGGTGCGTGATGGGCTCCAGCTGCCATCACGAATCACGACAGGCAAGTTGCCGAGGTACAAATTTTAAATTACTATAACCGCAACGATTCTTGATACAAAAGGTCGTCCCGTCTTCATCTTCGTGGGAACGCCTTCTGTCTCTCATTTCAAACACCTTTGCAAGACCCATTGCGTCTAGTTTACGACAAGATGACTACAGGTCAAGATAATCCGGTCAAAGTGGAAAAGCAGGACATATCGAGCGAGGACGGCGGTTCAGCTTCAGATCTCGTGCTCAGCAATGGTGTGGGACGAGACTATGAGCTCAAGTGCGCGATCAGTAAGTCTCACGTTCGCCGCATCCCCCGCACTATTCACACCTCTATCTAGTCAACAAATGCATGCAGGAAGAGTGTGTACCATTCTCAGCCACACCGGTGATGCCTTCGTTAACACTTGGTATACTAGGATTGGATTCGGTCGTTATCAATGGCAGCTTTTCATTCTGAGTGGCCTAGGATGGCTAGCTGATAGTGAGATATGCCTTCCCACCCCTGGAACACGTGTTGATGCAACGCCATCGTACAGATTTGTGGCTGCAGGGCCTTGCCGTCGTACTTCCACAAGTGGAGCAGGAATTGAATCCTTCCCGTATTGAGTATGCGGTGCTAGCCGAGTTTGCGGGAATGATTGTGGGAGCAACTACCTGGGGAGTCTTGGCCGATATCATAGGGAGGAAGGTGTCGTTCAATGTAAGTCACATCCTATTGAATTCGAAGCATGTTTTACCTTGTTCTGGTCTGACACATCTGTTCAGGCTACACTCTTCTTTGGAGGCATCTTTGGAACTGCCGCTGGAGGCGGGCTGACCTTTGTTGCATTTTCATCCTTGATAGCATGTATGGGCTTTGGTGTTGGTGGAAAGTGAGCCGCATCTCTCGAGTGTACTGATTGGTGCTTATTTTCTGCCTTCAAGTCTCCCAGTAGATGGTATGCATGCTAGTGGCACTCGGAAGGAAATCCGTTGAACGACTAACTGATTTAGGTGCACTTTATTTGGAGTTCATTCCTGCTTCCCATCAGGTGTGGATTAATATTATACTGGTCCTTAATGGTACATTGCTGATATATCTCTTGCAGTGGACTCTTACTCTGCTCTCCGTATGGTGGGCGTTCGGGCAACTGGTTGCTTCCCTCATTAGCTGGGTATTCATTGCCAACTTCTCATGTGATCCCGTTGGAGAGTGCCTCAGGTCCCAAAATATGGGCTGGAGATATACCTTGTAGGTCCAATGTTACCACAGATCTGTGCTTATGAGCTCATGTTATGGTAGAATCACGCTGTTAGTATTCGTTCATACTTTCCTGTGGTCATTTTGAGACTGATCACGGTACCTTGATAGTGGGGCAATCACGTTCCTGACATTCATTATGCGTTACTTTGTGTTCGATTTACAGGAGTCCCCCAAATACCTTGTGGCTCAAGGACGTGACGAAGATGCGCTAGAGGTATGTGCCACCAGGAAAGTGTATAGCTTGTTCGACTGACGTCTGATTTTGCCAGGTTCTCCATCACATTGCACGTCGCAACGGCAGGTCTATTTCGCTCACCATCGACGATTTCCGTAAAATCTCGGAATCAGCCAGAGTCGCGACGAGTTGGCGCGATACTCTTCGCCATTCCTTCACTGATCTCTCCTTGTATGTGCCCCCATCTTATGTCTGATGCATCTTTTGCGACTAAAAGCCTCCTAGTTCTCATGTCAGACCACTGTTCTCCACGCGTCGACTGGCACTCAACACGTCACTAATTATTCTCATTTGGGGGTTGGTATTCCTGTTGAAACAGAAAGCCACGAGCTGACCCTCGTCCCCCAGTCTGATTGGGATCGCATATCCTCTCTACAGCTCGTATCTTCCCTTGTACCTTGAAGCGCGAGGTTCATCTACCGGTCCCAGTAGCCTAAACGAGACCTACCGCAACTACGCTATCGTCTCCGTTCTCGGTATCCCCGGGTCGCTTATTGCCGGCTGGGTCGTTGATCTCACGCGTGGTACGGGTAGGTTCACGATTGGCGGTCGCAAGTTCTCGCTGGCAGTATTCACAATAATGTCCGCCATCTTCATGTTCTTGTTCACGACGAGTGAAACATCGGTATCGGTGCTCGGGTATTCGTGTGCGAATGGTCTTGTACAGTACGTGTCCCTTGTTTCTACTGTCCCCAGCTTTCATCAACTGAGCTAACTTTCAGGAACGCTGTAAGTAGTCGCTCAACGAAGTCTGACGACGTGTCAGATGGCGCTTACCACTGAAACAGATGTACGGCATTCTCTATGCCTACACTCCCGAGTCGTTCCCTGCCCCTCATCGCGGTACAGGCGACGCCCTGTGTTCCACGCTGAACCGTATAGGCGGATTCATCGCCCCGCTCATCAAGATTGCAACGACACCCAAGACAGGGTCTGTCTCTGCAAACACGGCGAACGGGTGCGTGGTCCCGCTCTTCCCGCTCTACTTTTGTGGCCTGACCTTGATAGACCCGTGTTTGTGTCCGCGGCCTTGTTCATGGTTTCGGGCCTTTTGACGCTGCTTCTTCCAATCGAGGTGTGTTTTCGTCTGGTATTTTGCGTCCTTGTTTGTGTGTGCTCAATGTATTGGTAGACCGCTGGACGTGGCGCACTCTAGGCTGTTGATTACGTGTGTCAAACGACCTTTATACAAGTACTACTACACACATGACAATCATATGGTATCAGGGGATGGAATGATAGTCTTGCTTGTTCAAAAGACAGGTCTTTTGAGAACTGGACCGAAGGAATGGAACAACGGTGATGTCATTACTATACATGGGGTAACTGGTAGTTTTCAAGATCGAAGCAAAATACCTGCACCAGCTGACCGCGTCCTGTGCCAGTGGCGGTGGTGGCAGTGCATCATGGGATGAGATTATTTCACAGCTCATGACACCAGTCAGGATCTCACTCTACTTCTGCAACGATACTCCATGGTGTTCACTTCATTCTTCTCCGCTGATGACCCTGCACTGAATTATGCTGTTACCCATGTGTTTTTTCCTGTGGAAGTCCCCAAGGAAAGCGACTATACCTTCAAGAACGAACTCTCGCTTGCACGCGCAGTCTGCACTGCGGCCCATGCTTATAGCGCCCACACTGATGACAATTTCCGGGCCCAGTGGCATCCCATCGAAAAGATGTTGGATAATTTACAAGCTTCCATCAGACCGAGACACCTAGACAAGAATGATGTGATCTCCCAGCTTGGCGGCATGCAATCGGGTGGTATGTCATACAAAATTTTCTGTAAAGCTGATCTCATTGACCTTCATAGACATTCTTGCATATCTCATCCGAGCTCAACACGCTGCGGTTATATTTCGAAAGCAGGATGATACTGCGCTCTGCGAGTTGTTCGAGGCGTCTGCCTGCCGCGATGTTGTGCTGAACACAGGGGGAAGACTTGTATGGTCCTTTACCGAGAAGGCCGTTGAGGTCCCTAACAAGGTGTTTGATGACGTGCATTTCCAAACCGGACTTGCAGACTTCCTTTCTCTTCCTGGGAAAGTCGACTCGGACCTGCCAAACGTTCCAGCGGCTCATCCAGAGTACATCACTTCTCTACTAACTGGAATTTTGCGAGGCGTAGGTCATGCCGTTGAGAGCCCTCGTATAGTCAAGCGTGTCCGTGACGAAGTTGGAGAGTCTGAGAGGGAGGAGGATGAATGGCGC
Source organism: Pulveroboletus aff. annulatus (assembly GCA_038094595.1). Lineage (NCBI taxonomy): Eukaryota > Fungi > Basidiomycota > Agaricomycetes > Boletales > Boletaceae > Pulveroboletus > Pulveroboletus aff. annulatus. The sequence goes on from JBBPTX010000178.1 coordinate 48,663, forward strand.
CGGTCATCCCTTTGGCTTCTAATCAGGGTTGCCATCCAGACATCGCTTGACCGCTCCTCTCTTTGTCAGGCGTCCTACAAAGCATTCATGTTGTTTTTTGTATGCAACCTCGCAATGGATGCGAACAATGCAGGTCTTCCTAGCGATCTACTCTACTTGATGTCGGCCAAGGTCCTGCGACGTTTGTGCAAGCTTGGCTCGTCCGCTCCTGATTGGTTGTCCGACATGGCACTCAAGACGTCTACTTCTCTTCAAGATACCCTTGACGCCAGAAGGAAAGAAATAGAAGCTGCCATACCCCCTCCACCATATTGGAATCCCTCCGAACTTGATCTCGTCGCAGATACGCAGCTCTCTCTTCCACGCATCGATAAATACATTCACAATGCTCTCGAAAGTCTTAACCACGAACCTGATGTCACACCTTTCGAATTCCCTAGTTATTACCGAGGCACCCTCGAAGATTTCTTGTCTTCGAACACAGTCGAATTCTTTGACAAGGCTTATGCTGCAGATCCTTACGTTACCTTGTATGATGTGGAAAAATCGGTCGAAGAAGGCATTGATCAATGGGTTGCTCATGCTACGGATGCGGACGACGCATGCATCCGGCTCGGGACGTTGATGGATATATATCTATCAGCTGCATCGATCCCTTACGCCGATAATCCAGAGTATCAGTCCATCAAGACGCTGACAGCACTTGAATTGTGGGTTGCGCTCGACAAGTTGGTTATCGAGGAGATTCCCCTGCTTGCCGAATACTCTCCAGAGATTCCAAAGTTACTGCTCGAGTCGTTACTCCTTCGTGAGGCGACAAGTCTCCAGCGTCTTTCGCGTGTGTACCAGTATCTCTCTGCTCGCTACTCCAGATCCCGCGCAGGGCTGTCGGTGCTATCTGATGACTTCACCAAAGATAGCTTTTCTGTCCGTTATTATGATATCTCGCCTGGTCTACAGAATCTCAGGCGTTGCATTGAGACTGGAAATATCTGGAGGATCGCTGAAGGAAACGAACTTTCTGAGAGCCAAGCTTCAGGCCTGTCTCTTCCTCTCCGTGACGATAAGGACCAGTCCAATATGCGTCAAAGACCAAACGAATATGTGGAGGCTCCGAATTTACCGTTACCAATTTCACTGCTGCATGCCAAAGTTCTCACGTTTGAGCTGCAATCCCCACCGGCTTTTGGTATTTGGCGTTCTGCTATTGCCCACCTCCTATATCGCTTCGATAAAAGCAGAATTAAATCGCTCGATATCGGATCAAGAACCAAACCCTACGATCTCCTTTCTGACATTCCCGAATTACAACCCTACTTTGTTGAGCGTTCGCACCAAGAGAAACCTACCTGCAGCCACTTCCAGCTTACCCCTCTCCATGTAGACAGTTCTGGGTCTCGCACAAGCCCGATATTCGCTTATACGTTCGTGTGGTTCCCCCCTCATAATGAGCGCTCAAGGTGGTGGAAAATTGGGGACAGGCTCTTGTCACAACAGGCCACGTACCATAACTTTTTTGAGGACCTCCACAACCATGACCAGCAGAAAGAAACGAGAAGCTTGGGCAGATATGTCGGACATGTTATTCACGCTTCCAATGGTGTCTTATCTGCACAGGCTGATTGCCCTGCGGATCTTTCCCTTGACGAATTTGTTGCTCTTGGACACTTACGAAGTGGCCCTTCCCTCCAATGGGTCAATATCTCGCGGGAGTTGCGCAGTAGAACACTCAACTTCCGTTCCCACGAAGTTTATTTCTTGCTGGCCCAAGCGACTTCTGAAGTCGGTCCATTTGATGTGAACACGGGGACATGGATATGGCATCAGGAACTCCAGGACCCATCTTTCTGCGACGTGCTTCTTGATGATCTCGAAAGTTTGTTCTCGGATGTCAGTGCTGGTTCACTGGACGTGGTTGCGATGCGTTCCATTTCCTTGTTGGCTACTCGCATACTTGCATCAAGCCCTTGTGAAGGTGTCTCGAAGAAAGTGTTTCAACTTCTTCGGGGCGTGCGCAGGAAGACATTGGAGTGGGTGCAAGAGCTCGCATACAATCTGATGCAGGAACCTACGAACGAAGAACGGCGCCGCCACCTGTACAACATGGTCGCCACCTGTCGGTGTACATTTGATGTCGGCACTAGCTCACTTCGTGAAGTCCTTCATTCTGCTGAGGATGTAGAGGCCCTATTGTCCTGTGCTTTCTTTTCACAAGCAACCAGCCAAGTCTTTGAACCAAAACAATGCTCATACCCTGATTGTCATGCAGGTCGTTTCAGCTCTTCAGATCTGAATGACTACTCGACACTGCTCCATCAACTTGACTGTCGGCTCTCCGTTGACATCGAAACGGTTTTGAGGAATGCCATCCACGCTGACACCACGGGTCGAGGTGTCGATCTTGCAGTGCGTAATATATGGCCTGGATATCAACCAGGACCCCGAATGTGGGTACCAGAGCAATCCCCACACTCCCACTGGTTAGTATGCACGACGGCTGGAACTGTGGATGGATGCTCGCAAGTTGTACGCATCAATTTGCTCGATGGGTTACTCCTGGTGGACGGTCGTCAAGTGGCAGGATTGCCGCGTGAAATCCGGGAGCATCCATTATACAAGCGGATTTTTGACTGCGTGCGTACAAGTCAAGGCTTGCTACCTGGTCAAAACCATTGACTTTTCTCTGTAGCGAGCACTTCTTGTCGTCCCGTCTACTCTTCGAGGAATGGATTTCGTGACTTCAGCCACAATATTCGACCATTTCGTAAGTGTTCTAAATTAGCAGGATACCATGACGGTTAAAACACGTTAGGTTCACTTTTCGTTGCGAAATGACAGTCTCATAATTCGAGTAAAGCATAAAGACGCAGATCATATACTGGAGCTTGTTCCTCCAGAAATTTCTGAGGGAGATCTTCCAGCATTCCTTATCGAGAAGCACGTACATTGGCTAAACTTGTCCACACCTATCATCGAGATTCGCCCTCTAGAAAATATTTGGGAACAGTCTCAAGAGACCTGGAGGATTACTAGTGCAAATGGGAAATATCACACATGCAAAGATGGTGAGACCCTTGTGGATATGCGAAGCCAAACTTGGGCGATGGTTTCCAATCTTCTGGAAGTCCTTGATCTTCCCGAAAATCTCATTGTCACCACATCTACCATTCACACCTCACAAACACCACGATTATCCATCGCTCTGCCTTATCTTGGCTTATCTTTCTTTATCAACAGTGATGGAGACCTTGAGTCATATGACTTCGGGAAGATGGTATATGACCAGAATCAATCCATCGGAGCATTTTCTGGCTTAAAGAACCGGCTCGTTCTACGGGAAAGGGGAAAGGCTCAAGCGGTAGATATCCCCCGATGCGTTCTCGTATCGCAGGATCCTTTCAGAGTGACCCCCGACTCGGAACGAAAAGGCATGCTTGGCTGCTATGGCACCCCCACATATGATATCTACAAAGTGGATACTGGGTTGGGTTGCTTGTCGGGGAATTCCAGCCAGCGCAGGAATACATTTCTTGCTTGTCTGCATGCAAGTACGAGCATTGACTGGTGTCCGGACCTGCTGACGGGCAAAACGGGCGCTCAGCAAGCGTTATCTATTTTAGCATCCGGTACATGCCAGTCATCTGTGCATGAAGGATTAATGTACGGTTACCCGAGGGATATCAAGCCATGGTATCCCCAGAATACTCTGGCAGACGATGGGATTGTAAATCGAGATGATTGGACCCGGTTTATCGAGGTCAACCTGCCGGCTACAAAGAAGCGCCATCAGGATACCCTCCGCCTAATGCGTGGTGCAGGACGAGCTGAATATTTGTTTCCATCAAATATCACTACATCAACCTTTCCAGGAGATTGTGCCGACACGAACCATACACCCTCACTCTCCGATCTCGAGCTCGAAGACGCTGCTCATACCATAGCATTTGTTGTTTATCAC
>JBBPTX010000179.1:0-52456 GCA_038094595.1 Pulveroboletus aff. annulatus
ACACGGCGCGGACGCGGAGGGCTGGGACGAGAGGCATGCGAGGCTGTGCGACCACGCTTGGTAACGTATTGTATTGGAGTAGCCAACTACGGTTCAAACGTGTCGACTACACCCATCTCGTCGGACTCGGTGTCAAAGGCCAGCTCAACTGGGTGAACAACACTCGGCGCATGGCTGAGAGCGTATGAGGCATCGACTGTGTGGTCACTCTGGTACTTTTCCTGAAACAAGGGCATGAGCACTAATTCTAGACCCTCTGAAACGCTACAGTAGTTGGACGGTGAGCTGGGCCCAGTCCGTGGTACACAGGCCGGTGTCGATGCGGTGCCAGATCGCTACGTATGCGGGGTGGTACGGGACCGTCGTTGACACGTCTCGCTGGCATTCGGTTTCGACGTGACGAGTGAGCTGACGCCCTGGCTGGAGATGAGGTCATTGACTGCACATCCCGGGATAACACACGGCCCAATCTCGGTGCGGAACGTGCAGGAGGTTTGATACACCGCCGGGTAAAGTTGGGCTCGACCCATGATGGACACACGTTTGCATGACATCAGTGCCACCAGACAGCATATTTACCGACTCCGACCTCGACGTTGTTGTCCACAACGACCACGACGATGAAGTACATCGAATTCCCCGAGTTGACGCGCCTCGCACAGGCCCTCACACACGAGGGTCCAGAATGCGCCGTGCACACCAGAATCGAGGCATACAGCTGCAAGAACATCAAGCGCGACAAGAAGCTCTTCAAGTCCCTCGAACACGCCTACAACGACGAGCTATCCCATTCTCCGCCTCTCCCTTCGTGGCTCGACCGCGAGCCTGAAGAAACACCGTTCGGTCCCATGGACAAGCACGCATCCCGCAAGACGCTCTACCTTCTCATCGCAACACTCAACATCGCCTTTCCCGACCACGAATTCTCTGACGTGCGCCCTGCTCACTTCCACAAGGAAATGAGCGGTGCCAGCGTGCTCAATTCCCTCAGTACCACCCTCTTATCCCCCCATCCCACCCGTGGCGGTGCCAGAGCCCCACGCACCTACTCGGCGTACCCACCCACGTCGCCCAACTTCTTCCCCTCCTCCGTCCCAACCCTGTCCTCCTCATTTCCCCTGTCGCAGACCCTCTCAAGTCCGTATGCGCCACCCCAGATACAGTCGGGCACTCACCCGACCCTATACCGCATATTGGACGAGGTCATTGGTCTGGACGACTGTCAAGTGTTCTCCTACTCACCTGACATCGATTCTGATCCCCACGCTAACGACTACTCCGATGACGAGGACGATGTCGCTTCTATCGGCGACGAATACTCTTCAGACGACATTGATGAAGATGCCACATTCGAGTTTGACGAGTACGATGTCGACACATTGTCTAGTCCGCGACACCATCGCAGTCCCCGCACCGCCGATGTGGATCACAGACGGCCCCGCATGTTTCTCCGCAACCACAGTAGTGGTAGCAGCAACGACGACTCTCCGCTGTGCTCGGACTTTCCCCATGTCCGTTTGAAGCGCAGAGATGGTGCCTTGCTCTGGTCTTCCCATTGGTTCTTCTTGAACCCCAAGCTGAAGCGGATATTATTCATCACCGTGTGGGCGCATACGCGACGTGCAGTTGGCACATGGGATGACGAGGATGAGCTGCCGGGCTTTGAGAACGACGTTGGCTACAGCGCAACGAGCGAGCGATTCCTGGGGTGGGAAGGCGGCATTGGCGCTGGTGCACGAGCGTTGGGCCTCAGCGCATCCGCCTAGACGGCGTAAGTCTTGCCGCCTGACTCCAATCATTGCTGCTCAACCGTTTCAGCCCGCGGCCGTCACAATTCATGCGACGATCTCGCTCATGTTCCTGCCTTCCCCTCCTTTTTTTTGCCATTGTTTGATCAAGTCGACTGCCCATGCCTCCGCACTTATGTGGCCCAATATCATATCAGCCGAGGTCTATTATGTTTTCACGTACCTTGTAGCTCCATCGCTGGCGAGTTATTGGTCTCTTTATAGGTACTGTATTTTATGGAATGGTTTCCACTGCTCGAGTCATCGTATATCATGATCTGGCTCTGATGGCTTGAGAAGGTGATGAGTCAATATCTCGGGGAAGACAACACACCACTGGGTGGGCTGGCTTGTGCCAGTGAAAGACATGGTTATCGATGGCATCCAGGATGGCGTCAGACACGAAACAGACATCAAGAGTGGCGGTGGTGGCCATCGACTAGTACACTATAGGTAGTGTGCATTCGAAAAGAAAAGAATGGGATTGTGGCAAGTCGCCATGAAAACGGAAACACATCTAAATCGATTTAGCGATTAATCACGATTTCGCATCACTACGTATCAGACGACATGCACAAAAAATCATGTCAACCAGGCGTAGAAAGGTTCGTATGGTCAAGATTGGGGTCAAGATATCAGTGGCTTCTGGAACGAATTCGCATCAACTAGATGTCCATCACGATGACGCACTCACGTTATACATATCATTTCATGACTAGTATTTTTGTTTCCGTGGGGGGATGCAAGAGAGACACAGGCGACCGTTGTCGCAAAGCTGCCATTCCGTACACGAGCTGCACAGCACCTCTTTGCAGCCTACACATCGTGCACCTTCCCAGCAATCCATACAGATCTTCCCCATACAATGAACCGTTTCGCAGGCCTTGACTGTCACCCCGTTTGGCACGTCTGGTCCCGCAAAGGCACTCCAGTCTTCTTCTACACAGTCATCGCACAACGTCGTGCGATCGCACTCGGAGCAGAATTTGATATACTCGCACTCGTAGACGCAAAACGCCTTCCTGCACCGCGGACATTCCTTGAAAATATGCGAGCACGACGTCTTGCAATCGTCGCAAAGCCAGCACCGCCCACACATGCACCAAAGCCCATCTCCCATAGCGCATGTCCAGCATATGCCAGTACACCTCCCCCTTCTTGACCAACACTTTGAGTTACAACAACGAGGTTGGTCGTCAGGCCCGGCACAAGACGAGCATCTGATAGCCATGAACGAGTGTGCTCGGTCGTTATGTGGTATTGGACGGTCGTAGCTACTCGCTTGTCGATCGGATTCATTTATTGGTCGGCCTAGGCACCATGTCAGTTCGAGTTGACAAAACCAGAGCTTGCAATCGGGACATTGGCCAAGGGACGATTCGCTTCTATCGCGATCTTTTTGCAAGCAAGGCAGACATGTGGCCGTAGAAACATGACGGGAGCATGATTGGAAGGGAATGAGTTGGGAAGCGGCACACGCTCTGCCTGGGCACATGACGCTGCGACACGAGATACAGGATACCGTCTGCATCGCGCATAATGGACATCGTTTGTACTTGTAAGAATCGCATGTTGAGTGTGGATCACTGGGGAGTATACCATTAGATTCGAGGCGTTCAAAGAAATCCTGATACGTGTTAATTTGAGGAATATACCATGCAAAGACCTCACCTTCCAATCGGGGTTCTGCTGCAAAAAAAGTTCCTTCTCTTTCTTCCTATTTCTTTCACATATGTCCTGCAAATATGGCTCGATCTCGTTCTGAACAAGTTCGATTTGCTGAGGTCCGATGGGAAAATCGGGGTAGCCATAGCATTCTGCAATTTTTGACTGGAAATCGATGGACACTTGCTGGAAATGCACCATAGGAGCGCTTTGGAATAAGAGAGCTCTGGTCGGTGTGCCATTTCCGACATGGTAGCGTATGTTTGCAACACGGTTCTTGACGCCGAGAGGAATGTCCGATAGGTCGAGGCCATCTTGTTCCTCGGCAAGCATAAAGGCGTAATCAGCAAGTTCAGAAAAGAAACGGAACTTTGAGGCTCCCAGACCAATATCAACGACAATCTCATCCATCTGGGATTGGGATTGAGACATGATGGTCAACGGGTAAGAAACGACTGGAACGATTCGATCCTGATAACCCCCGCATTACCTAGTTTAGAGTACTATGTCCGACTCGGAATCTTAAGTCAAAGACATCGCCGGAACAAGTATCGTATATTATGATTGGTATCAAGCTAAATAGATACATCGTCATCGTCCCTTACGACGATAGCTCCCTCATTATCATACCCCGCTCGGAACTGCGCCCCATCCACCCATCGTTTCCATGCCACAGCGAAACCTTTTTCCAGATTTCTGACCCATCGCCGTGTGTCGAACAGAGGCATGGTTTCACGACCAAGAAAAAGACACCGACGGAGATGTAGGAGCTCTGAGCCTTCAGAAACACCTCCGTTCAGTCCAAACGAGGGCCTTTGGACGCTGGTGCTGTAATACGCCGAGGCAAGTGCGACTGCGCGCTCTTCATATTCCTCCCTGCTGTGCACTACCATTTGCTTCCCCAGTCCGGTAGCGTACGCCAGGCTAGCTGATACTCGGGAAGCCATTTTATGTCGATGACTTGGCCATAGACAAGCGATGATCGGAGTGCCTGACCAAAGCACGCTGCAAGGTGTCAGGCATCATATTAGTGGTCCAGAGGAACAGTGCATACTCAGCTGCGATAGTGTGGGCACTGCACTGTTCTCGCGTCACAGAAAATAGATGATGTGAGATGACGATGCCAGAAAAGAGAGACGACGCCAACCTCGGCAGTGTCTAGGACTAGATCTGCTACGCAACATCGAGCGATATGGCTTTCTTTAGGGGCAACGTCCGTGAACCTAATTCGCGAGGCAATTTCGGGCCCAGCCCATGCAACCGCGGTCTGCAAAAGATTGGCATCTCCGGGTGCAGGAAAACGAAGCAACCAAAGTATGCTACGTCGAACTCGCGAGAGGATGCGTAACCACGTCCAGAAAATTATCTGTAGTCATTCATTCATAGGTTGGTTGGAATAGGAGAGAATTTACTCACTGGGTCGACCTTGTAGAGCTGAGCGTCATTTGTCAGTTTCAACGGATGGCAATAACAATCATCATCCAGTAATTACCTGATTGAAGTTGGCGAATATAACCACATCCCTACCCATTGTTAGCAATTTGCGTGCGGTGTGGGCGTTGAAACAACGACTCACATTGGCAAGTCAGGGAATATTGTTGTTCTGAGCTGGTCTCGACGACGGAGCTGGTCTAGCCACTGAGTTGACGTTGTTACAGAACCAGAACTGTGCAAACTATAGGATTGTGATTGTTTGTGGTCTGTCGCAAAATAGGTGTGCTGTGTATGCGTTAGCGACATGATAACAAAAACGACATTCTAGCTCACGGGCATATAGATCGGGCACTCGGTGCTGACATTATCAGATTAGGGATCACCGTTCATTCGTCTTAACTACGCACTAGATCCAGTCACTGTCAGAAGATGCTGGGTCACTGCCTTCATGGACCGGAACCCCAACATCCGCGGACATCTCGTTGGAAGACGCGCTCGGTGTTTGTCTACGAGCACCACGGACTTGAACAAACAGATCTGGGGGGCAGACGATCGGATCGCACACGAGGTAGTCACACCAACCTATATCCTTGTCTGAAACTTGACACTCAACAACAGAATAGTGTCAACACACCCGCTGCCAATGTGCCCGCAAACCCCATTAGAGACACTTGAACGGGAGATGGCCTTGCAGCGAAGATCTCGTTTCGAGAACCTTTGGTGTAACCACCAAGGTTCACCACTGCAAAAAAGTGGTGGAGATTCGTTCAAGAACATCGAGCCACTTACGAATGTGTATCTGGTCTCGCGTAATTTTCTCTATTATTCTGCCGATTGACCACGATGAGACATCACTAAAGTGAAAATCGGTTTGACGTTCGTAATACTGTCGATAAGAGGATCCATCTGTAGGGCTTGTAGCGTAGAGGAAGACATTAAATCGCTTCTTGTTGTGCATTGAGAAAACAGATTTCATGAGATGTGTCAATGGATGGTCACTATCGGGAACAACATGTTATTCAATAAATTCAAGCACGAAACACCACCTACGTAAAGTCGCTTGATATATAGCCCACATTGATTCTGCCGCAAAACGGTGGAGGAGGTGCTGGGCACACAGATAAGTTCTTGCCGAGGTGCGTGAATGCTATGAAAGAAGTATGCAGTGCATTTCTATGTGCGATTAGTCGAATGGTCCGAGCCGTCAGTGGGAGGGTAAACTACAAAGGCCCTCATACGTCAAAGTTTGCGCGGACTGAACCGGCGGCGGACTCACAGTGTGAAAGGGTAAGATCAATGGTAGCCTGGAGCCTTTGATAGTCCAGATGAGGCCAGAGTTTGGGATTGTCAGATTTTCATAAACGGGTATAAAGTTTGCATGATCGGATCTGTACGCTCGACCGTAGGTCTTGACATATAAAAAATGTTGGACTCGAGTTTGGTACCACTCCATTAGACGTATCAAAAAGCCAGCTTCACCACGAGACTGCGTCCGTTGTGTTGCGTCATCTTGGAGGAAATACCTAAAGCGAGACATCCATGCGTCCTCCTCGAGCGTAGAAAGTTGTCCTGGGCAAGCGTTTCGCACCAGAGCCATCCAGTCATCAAGTGAGTGCATACAAAACAAATCTGTGGTTTGATTATGCATATCCGAGAGCTGCTTCTCGCAAACTTCTATTGCTTTCTGCATGCAAGTAGCTAGCAGGGCGTCAGTCATTTTTTCGTCTACTACGTGTAATTCGACCCACCTCGTTCATTCCAGTAACAAATCGCATTTGTTGCCTGGCAAAGTCCACAATATGCATCAGCAAAATCAGAATTCGTCGAGATTGCTCGCTGGTAGTACGGGATTGCTTCAGCATATTGACCCTATAGAACGTTAGAGCCTCGAAACAAAGAACGAAGCGCGGTACCGACCATGTCTCTCAAAGTATTGGCCATGTTCACTAGGGCAATGTCGAGGTCAGGATGGCAGGCTAACGCATGACTGAAGATCCTTCAGTAAATAGAGATCGAGTTTAATTAGTGAGATAAGGGGGAGTCTCAGAATTTAGGAAGCGTACCCAATCGCTCGGCTCATTTGTCCGGCATCCTTCAATAGAGAACCGAGATTTGAGAGTAAGTGAGGATGCGATGGATCGATTTGCAAGCCTTTTTCGTAGTACAATCGTGCCACCTCACGGGGGCTTGTTTGTTCACCGTGCATTCCTGTTGCCAATTCTCCTGAACCGAGGCCGCACAAAATAACGCCAATATCATTCATGGTAGAGGCATTGGGAAAGAGAGATGCTGCGAGATAATGCATGACGAGAGCCAACGCCTCCACCGTACAGAAGGGTTTATCGCGGATGGTGAACAATTCGGTTATGTGAGACGATTGAAATCTGCGTGCGAGACAAAGAAGTACAGATGCCATCGCCATCTTGCTTTCCTGACAATGTTGCCCATCGGAGAGATTGGCGGATAACTGTGTGACTTGGATTGACGAAAGATAAGCTTTCTGCGAGGAGAGTATGAAAGCTGATACTTGAGGTATTTGATCTGGGAACAAGATGATATTGGGCAAGGTGCCGGTTGTCGGATCAATCAGCAGCCGTATCAAGTCATCCCCAGAATCATGGACTGCTTGGATGGTGTCGAAGTTGGGATCGCCGATACGAGAGAGAATATTCGTCGGGGTTGCATGTCTCGCAGAGGAAATGGATGAGGTAGAGCCAAATGATAGAGACATTGCAGCTACCCAAGTCGCGACGACGACATCACGAAAGGACAGCCTACTAGCCTGGGAAGAATGGCACAACTGCGGCTTCTGAATGGCAACCTCGAAGGCGTGCACGTAACATTGCGTTGTGATTGGAATAGTACTGTCAATTCTTTGCATGAGGTTTCCGATATTCACCAAGACGTTGAAGAGACGACGCGTGCTGCGGGGGTTTACAATGTCTGTTAACCAAGCGTCATCGGATAAAAGCTGGCTGCAGGTGTGCTGGCATATGTCAAGGGTTTTCTCCGGAATAGACGGGGAAACTAGCAGGGTATGAAGAATTGTGTCCTGCGACAGAAGTCAACGTATGATCTTCCCAAACACGGCCAGGCAAACCAAGAGGTCCCAGTCAGGGGACCGACGCAACAGCGACTCTAAACCGTTAGTTAGCTCTGTCAACGAAGTCATAGGCAGGCGTATGAGACATCAGAAGAGTTAAGAAAGGCGGGCATGAAAAAGGACTGCCGTTCCGTAAACAAGACTCTCATTCCTGTGTAAGATTGATTGTGAGTGTTACAACTATGGAAGATGGTGAGAGAATGTGGAGACGATGGCGCTCGGCATTTCGGCGGCCATGTGCAAGGGGTCTCCCTTCGTAAAAGGGGACACCCCAAATCACTTTGGCCACCTCAACCGAGCACCGTGGGTGCGTTTGCTCCACAGTCCGATGGCATGCGCCGCCTTACATTAAAACAATGTGTTTCAGCCTCGGGCCAATTAACCCATATTCATCGAGTCCTCCGACCGGGTTGGATCATGGTCGGGATTGCCCTCTGTTGCCCTCCTCGGATGCTCGCGGAGCTTGTTCTTTAACGATACCATCATCTCTCTGAACGCACCCTCCCCTCCAGGATATACCTTCTCCCAAGAACTGCAAGCCGAATTTGACTCTAATGCAAGGTTGAGCAGTTCAATGAGATGACCGTTGATGGGATCCACGCTCAAGGCCTGACATTAATCAAGCCTTCAGGATCGTTCCGTAACATTCAAAATCATGCCTCACTTCATGGTACTTCACAATAGCCTGATTGGTATCTTCAAGGTGATGATAGATCATGCCGAGGAAACCCAGTCCTTGGGGGTGTTGTGGCTCTATGTCAAGCACTCGGCAATAATTAGTTTTGGCCCTTTCGTAATCTCTACAAAAAACCGTCAAGAGGGGCCTGCTTTGGTATGAGACCGAGAGCCTACTTCAGTTTCCGGTAGCATGTTCCGAGATTCAGATATGTGGTGGTCCATGATTTTTGAGACGATTGTGTAATTTGAGCAAGGTCGAGAGATCGCTGGAATAGATCTACTGCACGCTGGAAACTATCCGAGTTCTTTCAATCCATAATATCATCGCTTGGAATTTCACTTACTCTCCGTGTGTAAATGCCATGACGCCTAGCTCATTCATCAAAAGAGGGTCGCTGTCGCACGCAACGTTCGCAGCATTCAGCGCCTCGTCGGCAAGCGCATGGTTTGACAACACAATCTGCTCCATGCCAACGAAAAGGAGGGGTAAATGAGACCTACATAGCGTCAACCATAAGTCCCACGTAAGCTAGGACAGACACGAACCCTACGAACATACGTGCACATGTAGAGTATGCCGTGACTGCATGATCATGCTCGCCTTCCAGGGCAAAGGTATGAGCGAAAGCGATCCATGCTGGCCCAAAGCGTGGATCCATTAGCGAGGTCTTACTATGAATAATCAGTAACGGAGCCCCCCTTTTCACTGGGATTGCCAACCTAAAATACTGTCGCGCTTGCGGCCATTTATTCGAACTGAGATAGTATACGCCAACTGCATACCAGCTTATGGGATTTTCGGGCTCCTTGTCGACAAGGTCGTGTGCCAGGACGAAGAGCTTGGAGTGCAAATATGATAGATGATACATGCACGCGATATGTATCGGCATCGTAGCATCATGAAATGCGACGAGGTCGAGGATTCTGTATTAGACGTGAACAACCCCACGACGTCATGGAAATTCTCTAAATGAACTGACCTGGCAGTAATTACAAAACAATCTGCCCAGCGAAGTTGAGTAAATAATGCATCAGCGAAGCTGTACAAAACATCGGGATTATCTGAGAGTCTGAAATCTTCCACAAGACGTCGACGAGTGAGAGCATGCTCTTCAGCATGTCTGTATTTACGTAGCCGAGACGTGTACATCAATTGAACGAGATCGGCGTCTTCCTTCATCTGATCCTTGTACGCAAGACCCTGGACGAACTCCCACTCTGGACAGGGATTAGGAGAAAGAGAACATCCATGTGAGATTTGACACTCACCTTCTTCTGGAGTCATCATTTCCCCACTGATAAGCTGGTTGAACGCGTCATAACATTTAACGTCTAGGGTCAAAGCCTCCATAAAACACAGCTTGGCCTGATCCCCGCGATTGAGCTTGAGCATCAGAATACCTCTCAGGTGACACATTGACGCCTCGACCTAAGTACCTGAGAGCATATCCCTTCCGAATTAGTCGCACTTACCTTTATGCCACCGTCCAGGTTAGGAACTGACGCACCACTTCCATCTGTCCGACGTTAGTGTCACGGCGCGACTAGAGGGATAGTCGAGTACCTGAATGACGAAAAGGATTTGCCTCGCCGAGTATCTCAAGGGCATCCGACCAATTTCCCTGTCTGACCTGACATTGAGCTGCGAGATAACGGCATGCGACACTCATGTCGACAAGTCTAGAGACGCTTTCTTGGAGCGCCTCTGGGAGCTTGATTAATCCTGCCGGGCCCATGGGAAGACGAGCAGATAGTTCGAGTGGCGGGTGGGTTTCCTTGCCCTTTCCCTTGGTATCCAAGGAAAAAGGCCGGATCGCAGAGGTACCTATCATCGACTGATCGGCTCCATTGAGATACGAGGGTTCTGTGGTATGGGTTTTAGTAGGGAACGGACGGGTTAACAATCTCTCGGCACGTGAATATTGATGAGTCATGAAATATGTTTGAGCTAGCCAAAAGGCATCATTTGGATCGTCTTAAGTGCACTGTAAGTATAAAAGACACAAAATTTAACGTGCACGCACTCGTCCAAGAAAGAATCTTGTCTCCCCAAAACGCAGCAGTCTCATATAGATGCTGCATGAGAGCGTCGTGTCGCCATAGACGCATGCGATCAACCATCCCCCATCTCCCATCGTCATCATGATCTTGTTCCCCTTCCAAGTCTTGGAAAATATCCATGGTGTCATTTGCGAGAGGATGTCGACTCCCGCTGTCCTTCAATCTGCGGTGGCGCCTAGGAGAGGCACGCGGAGAGCTGGGTAACATAGAGCGATTCGGATCGAGGGCAAGAGGACGCGGAATAGAGGAGTTACTCATATCGCCTGCCGCGAAGGAAGATATCATAGGTTGTGGACCAAAAGAAAAGGAAGAGCTAATTGAACTGCGATTTCTCGAGGTCGTTGATGGCAGGCGCGGTGCTGCTTGGATGGCAAAACTGCCAAGTGGGGGCGGAGTAGAAGTCATCGTAATAGTATATGATTGAAGTTGAGTGAACAAACGGCTTATGATAATTGGCACGTGACTAAGAAACGCGTCAAAATAAAGTAATCCTCTGTACAAAACAGGAAACGAGAGTGAATATGGTAGGGTCGTGAATGTCCTTTTGCTTCTAAATGTTTCGTGTCAAAGTCAAAAGGAGATCCTCGATGCGCCGTTGTCGATCCTTTCAGACAATGATCAACTTAGATAATCGACACTGCACCATGTACATACGTGTAATTCCTTCATATCATCCTGAAGGCGGCGGATTGGTAGATCCCTGTATTGATCCAGCAATCTTTGTATCCGTTGAAGGTTGGTCTCGTTCTCGTCGTCTATAGAAGGAATTGGCTTTGAATGGGAAAACAGCTTCGACAGAGGTGTGGTGGCGGCGTCCAGGGATGGAACTTTTGCATTGCTTGAAGCTTCCCGCAAAGGTCTTAAAGAACTGATTTTTCGTTTCTGTGGGGAGCATGAAGTCTGCTGGCTGTTCAACAGAGTGACACATCTACGAGACGACGACTGTGATAATGGACTTGCTGGGGGAGCCAAGACGGTAGCCAGAGCGGAAACTTCCTCGTCATCATTGTGGAATAGGCTGAGATCCCGAGATTCCTCAACCTCAAAGATCACATCACATAAATTGGTTGACTTCGATCCAACCAGATACTCGACAAGTGGCATGTTCTTCAGATGACGAGGGAGGTCATGAAAAAAAGTGTGCTTGAAATCTTTCATCTTCTGGTGGGAAGCTAATCGTCGCTCGTAGAGAGCAATGATGATAAGGATAGGAAATGACTGATAAAAAACACTTAGTGTATAAAATTACAGTGGAGGCCGTACGCACTGTGAGCCTGATCAGAAGAACGTTTGCAGAATGCAGTGCACGCGGTGAAAGAACGTAGCTTGCCGGCTTCAGTATTAAAAATGCAAGGATGTTGAAAGGAGGCTGATAGCTAAATAAAGCATCCGATTTCACACTAAGCAGTTGGTTAGCGTGTTTCGTTGATATATTAAACGTCAGCCTTCACCCACCCTTCGATGGTAATTATGGCGCGCTGGAACAGATACTTCTCAAACGTCAGCTATAATCAAGAGGCAGTGGATTCCTCAAACCTCTTGATTGGAATTCTTTCAAAGTTTGACTGAGCAAGACCCGCGCACTGAGAGAAAAGGACAGCCTACTGAATCAATTCGCGCCGCAGTGTTAGAAAGAATAGAGATGAGAACTGTGAAACAGGTCGGCTATTACAGGCATATCACCGAAATTCACTTACTTGTCAGTAAAAGAGTATTGGCCAACACCGCAAAACAGGTCATAAGGACGGGACCGAGCACGGGATGAAAACTCGAGGCCTGCATGAAACTTAGACTGGTATTCCCGAACCAGATCTGTACCATTAGCCATGCTATGCCCTTGACAGTCCATCGATCCGACGCTTTCTGCCTTCAGTGGACGCATGTTGTGACCAGCACAGTAACTTACCAAGTGTGTACAGGGTCAACAACAAACCCGAGAAGCATGTCGCAGCAATGCATATGAAGAACACGAATTCGGAAATCATCGCTCGCAAAGCACTACGATAGATGAGATGGTTCCCGCACCGTACCACCTGTACTCACAGGACAACAACATTATTTGCGATAGCATAAAATGCCAGACTAAGAAAACGTGACGTCGATATCAGTTTTGGATGATCCAGCGACATGAACGTACCGTGGGACAAGAATGCATGCACCACAAGCCAACAGTTCAAACGCGAGCTTTGAGGTATCAGCTGTTCAAAAAAGATAAGATGCAGGAGCACACTGTTCAGGATATTAGACCTTCGCTATATAAAAGCCCTTTCATGCGAAGCCCGACATATGCCAGGAACACCAAGACGAATGACGTGTCAAACACATTCCACACCTATTATCCAAGTAAGCATTGAATTTATGCCTAAATGAAGGAAACTTCCATTGGATGCATAAACTAGAAAATAACACGTGGGTGAGGGACCCAGATGCAGTCTGAGGTTCATGCTTACTACGCCAGCCATATTCCCGCGAAGCCGTGTATTCTTGCAAGGTAAATGCGGTAGCAAATACAAGGAAGGCTAATTCCCATGTGGATACGCTCTCGATATGTTGCGCTACGGGGTATCAACACGAGGCCTGGATTGGATAGGTCGACATACTGCGCAAGCAAAGCACGTAAGTGAGCATAAGGATTGCAATGTTCAGAAAATGCAATGTGTTCGAGTAACAGGGAACCCTCAACCTGGATAAACTCTGCATCAGTCCGAAAGAGCATGAAATGACAGACGAACCTATAGTGGTCAAGAAATGGGGCCAGTTGAACATCATACACTTCAATAGCACGTTGTTTGTAATTGTCAGCAACAAGAGACCTGTTTGAGACAACAGTAAAGACGATACGACCGGTGTGAATATCATCTACGACACTCTGTACGATAGTGGATGCCAGGAAGGCCTTGGCCTTGGTTGCTATAGCCATCTGTGTTGTCGTCTTTTATCGAAAGATAAATTAGGCATGGGCCACAAAATACAGACCTCTATCGCGCTCTGCGAGCTCTCGAGGGCCTCTTCCGTGCCAAGTACCTGTGTCACTTCTTCCACTACGTCAAGCGGTGCTCCGGCCAGCGGATTCCAAAGTGTAGTCAGAACCGCGACTACTTGGAGCTTACTAGACGCAAAGTAACTGAGGAGTTTCAGTGCAAGGATCTCAGAAAGCGTGGCCCGAGAAGCCAGAACACTCGAATGGGCTAGCTCTGTTGCAACCCGTGAGAGAAAGTAGGACCGAACAACCATGCAAGCATATACGACCGCCATGTTTTGAAGGCGTGCATATTTCAATACCAGCGGTCGCACAACTGCAAAATTGACATCGGCGGCGGTGAGTTGCCTGCAGGTAGATGCTGTCAAGAATATGTAGTGCTAGTGTGCGTGTAACAACTCACTCCCAGCTCAGCGGGGTATCTAGCAGGCAAAAGTAAGAGGCTAAAGAGCGTGTGCCGGGTAGTGGACGAACCTATGGAACTCTACAGAGCAAGTTAGAAAAAGACGGGCGAAGCAAGGGCATAACTGACAGAGACGTCTTTTTTCAAATATGGTATGAGTGGAAAGACCTTTATGCCACTAGTAGCAAAGAAGTCTTGCGTTGGAGCGGCTGGGGCTGGCTGCTCTTCCAAGTCCATCGTCGCAGTCGAAGCCCGGCTCGGCTGCATACAACGTGGATACCTGACAACTTTAAATTAAATAAAGCAGGCGTTGACATTTGCCATATTAGACACAAGACCTGTACAGGGGCGAACCAAATCTATACGCTCTTGTTCTTAGCGAAAACCAAATACTTAAACCCAAGTGGGTTCTCTTCCTTCCTTCACCTTTCCTTTCTTTCTCGTGCGAACCATGGGATGCTGTTTTTCTGCACCGATTGATTTTGATTCCGAAGTTAATCTCTTTCATTTCGAGCTCCATCGAGCTGTTGGCAAAGGCGCTTTCGGGAAGGTAGGCAGTTGCTGCTGTCAAACCATCCTTACAGGTACGACATGTGACCACCTTCGACTAGGTCAGGGTGGTGGAACACAAAAAGACAAAACAGGTGTATGCACTCAAGTATATCGACAAGTCAAGATGCGTCAAACAGAAGGCGGTAGCGAACACAATCCAAGAGCGTCGTCTTCTCGAAGAAGTATGTCGCCCGTGTCGTCTGCAGTCCGTTCGTATCATTACACATCTAATCGCAGGTCGACCATCCTTTCATTGTCAATCTACGATACGCTTTTCAAGACGATGAAAATTGCTTTTTTGTTCTGGATCTTATGCTCGGAGGTGACCTTCGATGTCAGTCATGTCATCAGTTTTTTTTCTGTGTGCAGCCAGCACTCAAATGTCTCCCCAAAAGTCCACCTGGAACGCAAGGGAAATTTCTCCGAGAATATTGTACGTTTTTGGTTGGTGGAAGTCATTTCTGCCCTAGTTTACCTCCACAAACGGAGGATTATCCACCGGTATGCTTCACCCATCTTCACATCTACCTCGCTGACGGTGCACCTCTTTCAGCGATATAAAACCTGATAATATTCTCCTCGACGCCCAAGGTCATGCACACATCACTGACTTTAACGTTGCAATTCATTACTCGGAGCGGCGGTTGCACACCAGCGTCGCAGGAAGCATGGCTTACATGGCTCCGGAGGTAATAGGTAGGAAGGGGTACACCTGGTGTATAGACTGGTGGAGTCTTGGAGTTACTGCATACGAACTTCTTTTCAAGTCTCGACCGTTTGATGGACGCACCGCAGAGAAGATGAGGAAATCCATAATGAGTGACCCTTTGAAGTTCCCTGACGATATGGGCCAGAAATGCAGTTTGGAATGCGTCAGCTTTGTTCAGGGGGTGAGTCCGAGCCACTTTCCATCGCAAGAGCAATCATGAGCGTCGGTTCTGCAGCTTATCGAGCGTCATGTCAGCCAGCGTCTGGGCTGTAAACCTGGCGGAGCGGGGTTTCAGGATATCAAAGATCATCCATGGTTGTCGGGAGTGGATTGGAATAATTTGACCTCCAAGTCTGACCAGTCCCCATTCATACCCGACGTCAGTGTTTCGTTGGCGATTTCCGTATGCTTGCTGACTCCATAGGTATAGCCAAAGAGGGCGAACTTTGACGTTACTCACGAGCTTGATGAGTTCTTGATGGTGGAAAAACCACTCACTCACTCGAAACGCAAAGTTAACCCTAACCTGGACAAGATGAGGCCTGAGTTCAGGCAACTAGAGGAAGAGCGAGTATTCCCAGTTGGCGAATAATAGGTTCACGCTGATCTTCCTGCAGGTTCACTGTTTACGATTTCATGTCCTCGAAACGCAAATCATATTATCCTCACAATCAACCGGTTACAACTGTCGCTCGGACCTCTGAGTCACCCGAACGAGAGCAGTTCAACTCCACACATTCGCAGACGAACACCATTCAGCCGACTGCCACGATCGCTGAACGTACATTCGCTGAACGCTCACTTGCCGGTTCGCCCCTACTACCAGAAACAACCCGGCCGGGCAACATACCCCTCCTCGCCACCTATTCAGGACACCCTGAGTAGTATATTTATCCGGAATTTGGACATGCCATCCGCAGGAAAACATTCAATCGCACCAACTACTACTGCTTTGTATGCTCGCTCAGGCCGCTCAGGCTTCGCCTGCGTGCCGTGCTGCTTGAGCATACTATCATGAACCACGGAACTGTAACTTTGCACGTAACTTATTAATCGTAGTCACTGGCAAGAACCCATTTGTTGGTTCATTTTGTTGTCATTAAAGTAACTCAGTACCTGTAAACAAGACAAGTAATTTAGTATTTGAACACTTATCGATCCAGTGTGTAGCTTTTCTGTAAGGCGATGCCACTACTAGGTTCTAGGCGACTCTCAAGAGTACTTCGCTGCCACAACTTGTTCAAGTTCAAGTTACGCCCTAAAGTGATGCCAATACCATTGAGCGAAATCCCAACGATAAGTGCGCTCTATCGCAGCGGTCAGGTCCTGCGTGCCGAGCAATCACAATCCCCACCCTATTATCCACCTCAGGCCAGTATTTTGAACCAGGTATCTCTTTGGTGAGTTCGACAGATGATCAGACATGAACCAACTTGAATCTGAAACCGCCGGAAGCAATGGAGATATCACCAAACTTGAGATAGATGCGGTTGTCAATGCAGCAAACTCGACCCTACTCGGTGAGTCCGAAGCAGATCCTGCTAGTAGTACCACCCGGCGACGAGCCGTACCTATGCTAATGACCTGATCTTGAAGGGGGAGGGGGAGGTACGAAAGCATTCATTTTCTCCGAAATTTACTGACGTTCGTATCTCGTAGTTGATGGCGCCATCCATCGGGCTGCTGGTCCAAGGCTCGTAGAAGAATGTGGGTCGGATGCCCTGTTCTTCTCTTCGATCACTTTTTTTATAGATAAGGTCAAGGTCGGACGCTGAATGGCTGCAAAACTGGAGACGCAAAGATAACTGGCGGCTATAATCTTCCTGCGTGCGTCGGTGACTCCTCATCGAACTTGGATCTTTTTCATACTACCTGTCGGCGAACAGGAAATACGTCATTCATACCGTCGGGCCGATCTATCACTCTGATCAAGCTGCAGACTGCAAACGATTGCTTGAGTCTAGTTATAAAGCCTGCTTGCAGCTGGCCCTCGCTAACAATTGCGAGTCCCTTGTAAGGATGTCCCATCTTGAAACTGAAACCAGGGATGACGGAACATAGGCATTCCCTTGCATCTCCACGGGTGTGTACGGCTATCCCATCAGAGATGCCACAGAAGTCGCACTGAAATCCGTCCGAGATGTGCTGGACAAAGAAGATGGAAAGAAGGTTTTGTGATGCCTCACATGAATCGCACCGAACTTGACTCACCCTGTGCAGCTTAAGCGTGTGGTATTTGTGGTATTTAGCGATGGGGACGAGGCTACTTATGGGTGTGTTGTATCACCTTAAATCTTGGGGCTATTGAATAAAGGATAACTCAGGCAGCTCATCCCCCTGTACTTTCCGCCATCAAACCCAGAAACGGCAGAGATTGACTGAAGGAAGATTGAAACGATGATGTATGACACAGACATTCTGACAACCTTATGACACTTGTGCTCGGTTGACTTTCACTACTAGTTGCATAAGTTCTATTCTCAGAGGCAAACCTTCTGCAGGTACCTCTGATGCTTGTGTGTTCCTGACCTATATCTCTGATTCTGTTTTCGAGGTATGCCAGCCGCTGAGTGTCGCAACTACTTATGTCAGTGGGTCTCAAAGATTATCGCACGTCTCAAGCCACACCACAGACCACCGTGGGGTCCCGCCCAGGTCATACCATATGACCGGCTGGAGAGTTTGCCTGTTTCGACACTGGCCCATCAAACACCTGAGTACTATGTGACACGTGTTACCCAGCCGCTAAAACCTTCATGTTCCACTTGGCAGAACCAGGGGTCACGAGTTTCACCGCGGCCCTTCACTCACATCTGTGGTTCGCTACTTCTGCCCTTCTTCCGAGTTTTGAAATATATAAGTATGACGGACCAATTGCTCGTTCGACGCTTCTCGAACCTCGTGAACATTACGAATATGGGATTAGTTTACAACATCTTTGTAGCACTTTTCAGTGCCATCGGTGTGTCACTCTTTCTTTGCTCGTCTGCATTATGTAGCTCATTTGCAGTTGCTTACAGGTGCATTCCTTTTTGGGTACGTTGAACAGCTTTTCCAGGATTCGGATTCAAGTTGCTACTTCTTTTCTGCAGTTATGACAGGTAATCTGTTGTTCCATGTCGATTGCATAATGCCCAATGAGATGGTCATTTGCAGCGGTATTATATCTTCTGTTAAAACTATGGATCAATTTACGAGCTTCTTTCACAAACCGAGTAGCGCGATGGTAGGAGGAGTTGTCTCGACGTTCAATGGCAAGTGGTCGCTAATACCTAATTGACCTTAACAATGATGTGAATTCCTTCAGGTGGATGTTTCTTTGGAGCTATGGGTGCGGCTTGGTAAGTAAGTTGATGTTTCCTTAACGGCAAATGTAGTATTCTACGTAACAGGACCAATGACAAGTGGGGACGCAAACGGAGTATACAGGTGAATGTTCTCTGTGCGTGCTCCGATTTCTTTTGTTTAATGATCCTATTCCAGTTTGGGACTGTCTGGGCCATTTGTGGTTGTGCTTTGCAAGCGGGGGCACCGAATATTACGTGTATGCTCGCTGGTCGCATTGTCGCTGGCGTTGCCATTGGGTTAGTGCTCCCTGTTGGACAGTAAACAACACCGCTAAGCAATTTGAATGTCAGCATTCTATCGATGACAGTGCCACTATATAATGTGACATACTGAGTCTCATAGGGTTGAGCCGTACTAACCCGATTGTTGATTCCAGACAGAGATCGCGCCACCGAAGGTCAGAGGCTTCATGGTCGGTTTGAACCAGCAGATGTTGGGGGTCGGCTTTATCGTCGCAAACTGGGTGAGCATATATTACCCCAACTCACGTACACGATCAATCATGTTCAGGTCGGATATGGATGCGAGTTCTTGGATGGTAACATATCTTGGAGACTTCCCCTAGGGCTTCAGGCAAGAGTGCGGCAATAATTTGGCGTGTGCAAGACTTGACTTTACGCATAGATTGTTCCGGCGGCAGTGCTCTTGATAGGCGTCAAATTCTTACCCTATAGCCCTGTATGTGTGGCAAAGTTGCGTTTGGTGGACTCAACTTATCCACCACCAGCGTTGGTTGCTTGAGATGGGCAGAGTCGACGAGGCTCGCAAGATTGTCTATCTACTTCATGACGTCGAGACCCCAGAAGCCAAGAGCGCAGCGGACTCGGAGTTTGCGGAGATGCATGATCAGATAAAAGCCGATGCCCTCATCCGAAGCCGAAGTATCAGTGATCTGTGGGCTACTCCCGCAATGCTGCGGAGGACTATGGTCGCTGTTGGTGTACAGGCCTTTACGCAATTTACTGGCATCAATGGTAACTTCTCGGGCTGGGAGAGTCGCTATGGATAACTGATGCATGACCAGTCATTAATTATTATGGGCCACAGATGTACGAAGCGTTGGGCTTGACTGCTAGCCAATCATTGCTTGTCCAAGGGATCTATGGAGCTGTCGGACCCATTGCCAACATATTGTCTGTCACCGACCCAATCCTTGCCAACTATGACTGACGAGTGTGACCAGCTTTATTATCTTTATTCTGGACTGGATCGGTCGCAAGAAACCCCTGATGTTTGGTGCCGCATCCTTCGTGGTTTTGTTCAGCATTTTATCCGCTTTGGTAGCTTCATTCCCCCCCAGCGAAGACCAGGACCTTGGTGCTCAAAAGGCTGCCATCGCAATGATTTTTATGATCAATATCATCTTCTCGTTAAGCTTCGGACCTGTCAGCTGGGTACTTGCCTCAGAAGTTAGTCAAACTCGTTCCCCGTACTTGTACACAATTGCGCTGACCAGGCGGGTGCTAGCAGGTGTTTCCCACACGGATGCGGTCCATTGGAACGAGCGCTGCCACATGCACGAACTGGTTATTCAATACGTTACTTTCCGAAACGTCGCTGATTGGGATGACCAATGTTGGCTGGAAATTTTACCTGCTCTTTGTCTGCCTGAACGCAGTGGACCTTGTCATCATTGCAACTCTCTTCCCTGAAACAAAAGGCAGGTCTTACCAGAGATTTTGTGTGTATTGTTTTGACGCCTCGTCACACAGGCAAATCTTTGGAAGAGATGGCGGTCATCTTTGGTGATGAAATTGATGCAAAGCAAGTGCTCAAAAATCACAAGGAAGATAAGCTTGAGAAAGTCTAGGGAATATTTGACGAATGCCCTTTGATTTCGTTACGAACTACTGTATATCATGATGTGCCAAGCCTGAGGCCTTTAGGGGCAAATACAAATATGGCAATCTCGCTTGTTACGACCTGATTCGACACCGTTTCTTGCCTGGCCTTTGACAAAAGCAGCTGGTAAGTCCTCGATGATGTTCCACGCATCAGCCGCCTCATCTCATCCAGGTTTCACTGCAACTCGAATGCCTACTCTCATAACTTTACCCGTTGAGGTATGTTAACATCGATCGGACCTCTCCAGGAAAAGAATCGCCCTGACTCGCAGTACATCAGCTGCTCTATGAAATACACCTCTTTGCAACCTCCAGTACACTACCATATACGTGCAAAGTGCTACGCAACATTTTCGCATCCTCACCGCCATCTTATCGCGCACAGTATCTCGTCGCGTGTACCGACGTTCCCCAAGTCCACGTGGACATCGTTCTCACTAAAATTCTGCGCTATCCAATATGCACAAAAGACGTCCTTGTGGCCTATCTGCGGGGTAAGGAACATTCCGCCAAAATGTCATCAATACCCCTTGAACTGCCGAAAAGGCTGTTTCGCGCACTCGTCCGCAAATCCACGCGGGAGTGGTCTGACCGAGACCCGCCACTGCCCTTCCTCCAGTACTTGTACTCCTGTCCTCATCTGGCCCCTCCAAATGCCAATTCATATGACGGTTATGCCCTGACCAAGGCTGTGCTCGTTGATTTTGTCCCACTTGTACGGTTCCTGTTGGATCACGGTGCAACACCAGGATGGAAAGGGAATCTTCCTATAACCATCGCCATCCATCGCAAGGACTTGAACTTGGTCCGAATGCTTGTGGAAAGAATAGGCACGAAAGAAGCCAAGGGAAAACGACGTAAGTTGGAGGACAGAGTTGCGGTTACCACGGACATGCTACGAACTGCCGTGAAATGCAAAGCACAGGACATTGTTGAATATCTCACGAAGGAAAAGAGATGTATACCTGACATGCAAACGTTGCTGTTAATGGGATGATATATTGGAATGGCCGAGACATGTAGCGACCCCAGTAGACAATCAAGGATGACTACATGGAATGAAAATTACACCATCCTCTGACATACACACTGCATCAAGTTGTTAATGCCGTATCTATGGGTGCATGGGCATCCGTTAAAAAAAAGTGAAAGATCGCATGGAACATTATGCTCGAATGAGATAATGATACCTGGAAGATGATTATTTGAACGGGAAGATTGGGGAGAACCCTGATGCTCACAAAGGCGACAAGGTCGGTACACGGATGTTAAATGTCGTCAATATCGATTTCGCCTTCGTCGCCAAATTCGAAAGTGCATTCGCCGTCCTCTTCGGGGAATGTGTCTGTCTCGTTAATTTTGGCGCTTTCGGGAAGTTCGCCATAAGCTTTCACTGTACGAGTCATGTCAACAATAGATCTTTACGCTGGTATCGATGGACGACTCGCGATTTCTAGCTTCATCAGCGGTATATTTGACAATGACATCTGCTTTATCATCTTGAAAATCACGGAGGGAAAGTAATACGATATCTCCTTGGTTGATCCAAACCTGAAGGGGATCACCGTTGAAATGGCCGCAATATGTTGATAGAAAGAATATGCTCGCCTTCTTTCGCATTTTCCCTCTGATGTGAGCTAACCGTTTCTGACCATCGAAGCACTGGGCCTCGAGGCGCCCATTCCCAAGCATTTTGATGACTTGGGCATACTCCTGACCGTCTTCACGAAAGACGAGTTCACGTTTGTCATCCTCGTTTTCATTCTTTCCACGTCTGCGGTTCTTTCCACCCTGTGGGACGAGGTAAGTAAGATGCAAGGATGCGGGTAGAAGAGAACGAACCTTGCCCTTGTTCTGTACGCACGATGGGAATGACATTTAAACGATTTACTCCACTGAATACTGGGTGAACGCACCTTTGGCATTTTATGTCAATAAAAGTGTTTAAACCTAACGAGTAGATCGTTGACCTCGACGTTGACCTGATCTCATTCAGATCCAAGCATTTGGAGTGGCAGTGCGATGACTAAGCTGACTAAATTATGTAATTCAGGGATTCTTTTTTGGATTAGCTACTGTTAACCAACATTTTTCCTTCTGCGCCACGGCGATAACGCTACGACAAGTGCTCAGAGTGACACAATCGAGCAGTCGGTGGGATGCACACGTTGGTTTATTGAAACAAATTCTTGCTAAAGATCGGCGAAACAACTTGAAGACATACAGTATTAGTCGTCGATGTTGACTAGTCGACTTCCCACGTCAACAGTGCCCTAGGGCAACGCTTGCCTCTAATTTCGGGCACCCGACAAACAGTGCCGTCTCCAGAGACGGGCCTGTCATCCCGTTGACATGTCCTCGAATGGATGACTGGGCAAAACTAGCTGGAGGAACCAGTACGTTCACTGTCTGACTCTAAGTGCTTTTCACTGCTTGTGGCGCACCAGTGGCGCGAATACTGCGATGGAAGCTGTAGAGATAGAAGACATCCTATGACCGATCAATGGACACATGCGATGCGCACTGCGCGGTCTAATATAACTCGCCGTTAATATCATTCGTTGTATAAGGCAAAGCGAACGCACTAGGACGACGGATGGATTTGGACATGAAAACCCGCCGCAATAGACATCTGCAGCGACGACGGGGTGCGTGCGAGACCAGGGCTATGGATTGGACGTCGAGCTGGGAGGATACATCCGCTTCAAGTACCTATATTTGCGCAGCGAGTACAAGGCGAGCGTTTCTGATGGAAATCAGGCACGGTAGACGATGCTTGACGCGACGTACCATTCTTGATGTATTCTCCGAATGCGAGTGCGCGCTCTATGTCTGCCTCGTCCTTCAGATCCCGATTCTCTGCGGTCGAGTCAACATCCAGTCCGAGACGCGTGATTCAGGACACACTCTCGTACAGCCTTCGCAGCTTGCCGTGAAAATCGTAGCTGGAGAAGGGGTTAGCACGGCAAAGAGTGAAAAGTAATCAGCTGACGCAGGGTCGTAGTCCCTGCCGAGGCGATGGAGTTCTTTGTAGAGGGCGAGGGCCCGCAAGCGTTGGGTCACCATGGGAGCAGAAGGAGGAGTATCCTAATCGGGTATGATCAAAAGTTTAGTACGGAAAAGGCAATCGTAGTACCTCACAGTCTGGGCCGCCGCGCCACGGGAACAAAGTACGGCTGTGGAGAGATCCTCCATGTGGTGGCCGGATTACTTCAGGGCCGTTCGTTGAACGGCCCTGCGAACGTGCAAGGTACGTCGTCACACAGCGCCATCTTAAAAGGCCCTTCCATCTCAGACTTGTCCATCTGCCCTTCCCCATGTCGAACCCTGTCGTGGAACGGCTCTCTGAGCACGAGTCCTACCCCGACAAGGCCCACACTCGGTCCAACGTCGTCGTGCTCAACGAACGCCGTCGCGCGGCCCTCGCGGAGATCGACAATGCGCCCTTTTCGTACGTCTTGTCCTTTTTATCGCGTGTTCCATCTCATATTCCATTAGCTGGTTTCACGTCAAAGTCTGTCTAGTCGCTGGTGTCGGCTTCTTTACCGATGCGTGTGTTTCATTTCATCTCCCCCACATGTCTTGCTCACGTGACTTCCAGTTATGACATCTTCGCCATCAGTATTGCTACTTCTATGCTCAACTATGTTTATGGTAAAAACGGTATGTCCGGCCTCCCCTCTTCGGTCACCCCCTCTCATATCTCATTCAGCCGTCCTTTCTACTTGGCAATCCACCGGTGTCAAGGCTGCCACTCCGGTCGGAAACTTGTTCGGCCAACTCATCTTTGGCTGGCTTGCGGATGTCGTCGGTCGTAAGCGCATGTGTCAGTCACCATGCGCACTTGGTCCTCTCTGCACTGTTCTGATTCCCGTCCGCGTAGATGGCATTGAGCTCATGATCATGATCATCGCTACATTTGGTCAGGCCCTTTCCGGCCAAGCGCCCGCTGTTGGCATCATCGGTGTTCTTATTGTTTGGCGATTCATCGTTAGTTCTTCTCCAACGACCACTTTGTCCACGCTTCCTCACCACTACTTATTTAGATGGGCGTTGGCATCGGCGGTGATTACCCGCTGAGTGCCATCATTTCGTCCGAATTCGCTGCCACCCGCTCTCGTGGTCGTCTCATGACCGCCGTGTTTGCTTTTCAGGGATGGGGTCAATTCGGTACATCGATTATCTGATCCAATTTCTGCCCTAATTCATCTTTCTCTAGCTTCTTCTCTTGTCGGTATCATCGTCGTTGCCGCTTACAAGGATGCTATCCTCGACGCTCCTTACCCTTGTTCTGTTCCCGTCGACTACACTTGGCGCCTCCTCATCGGCCTCGGCTGTGTTCCCGGCGTCGTCGCCCTTTACTTCCGTCTCACTATCCCTGAGACCCCTCGTTTTACGATGGATATTGAGCGCAACGTTGAGCAAGCTACGCAAGACATCGAGAACGTTCTCACCACCGGCAAGTACGTCGAGGATGACGATGCCATTGTTTCTCAGCGTGTCAAGTCTCCTCGTGCGAGCCGCGCCGACTTTATTGCCCACTTCTCCCAGTGGAGCAATGGCAAAGTTCTCCTGGGCACAGCTTATTCTTGGTTTGCGCTCGATGTCAGCCAATCACGTTTGTCCCAAGCCCTACTTACTCGTCTCCATAGATCGCCTTTTACGGCCTCAGTCTCAACAGCTCTGTTATTTTGAGTGCAATCAATTTTGGCGGTGTCAGCGGCAAAAAGACTGCCCTCGATGTCTATCAGAGTCTCTACAACGTTTGTGTTGGAAACCTAATTCTCTCCGTTGCTGGCCTTATTCCTGGTTACTGGGTTTCGTTCCTCTTCATTGATACCTGGGGTCGCAAGCCAATCCAACTCATGGGTTTTGGTATTCTTACCATTCTCTTCATCATCATGGGTACGTTCATGTTAGCATCTAGCGATGTGTGCTCATCCCTCCCCAAAGGCTTTGCTTATGACAAGCTTAACGCCTCTACAGCGGGCAGAAATGCTTTCGTTTTTCTCTACTGTCTTACAAATTTCTTCCAGAACTTTGGTCCTAACACGACCACTTTCGTCATACCCGGAGAGGCCTTTCCCACCCGGTATCGTTCGACCGCACATGGTATTTCCGCAGCAAGTGGCAAGCTTGGTGCTGTGATTGCGGAATTAGGGTTTGGCCAGCTGGTCAATATCGGTGGTACAAACCAGTTCATCAAGCACATGTAAGGACCGTCCATGTACAGCTCTGATTGTCATCTAAACATGCGTCTGTAGCATGGAGATATTCGCCTTCTTTATGCTCACAGGGATCTTCTCCACGCTACTGGTTCCTGAGACCAAGCAAAGGACCCTCGAGGACCTCTCCAATGAGGACCAGAAAGCATACATATCTGGGGCTGTCACTGCGTAGACGATGAAAAGCCTACTTTTATACTCAATTTTGTTAAATATTCTGGAACTCTGGGTGTCGAACCCGCTTAAATACCCGCTTTGTAATATGCAACATTGTGCCCATCTCGCATTTCCATCCCCCTCAGGTTGTTGTTAGCTTACTGGCCTGAAGTTACCTGATACTGGGAAAGTTTCGACATAATTTATTAGAGGTCCAGAATAGTACAAGCGGGACTCACATGCTTCCTGGCACCGGAATGCTAAAGCGTTAACCCCCAAGTACATACACACTGTTGTGCCCAGTTTGTGCCTACGAAGGCTTTGGCCTCTTTTTCTAGCATTCATCAGTTATGGTCATGCAAGGCAGATACGTACTCACGTATGCGACAGTATCAAAGTCGTATTTTATGCCAACTTCTGCCAACTTACGTTTGCGTTCCTCTTGACGTTTCATGAGCCGTTTCTCTGCCCTCTGAATGCTCTCTTCCGTTCGAGGCTGGTGTTGTCAAAAATGTCAGTTTAAAATGTCTACATATGTGCTTGTATTCACCTTATTGTGTTGCACCCGGGCTACACGATCTCGCGGGACTGGTCTCCATTTTCGATTTGCACCTACCCACAGCTGTGGATGAACTTCATCTTTAGGTATTATCTTGCATCTGAGTATATGGCCCATGAGCAAGTAATTGTCCATCGTCTCCGCCACGATTTGTGCGACGGAAGACGAATCAAATTCGAGGAACGCATAGTGTTTTGACTTCCCAGTCTAACGACATCGTCACAACATTTAACAAGAGGGTAGCGGACGTGACATGCCGACCTGACCTTTTTGTTCCGAGATACACGCAAACGCAATACCTCGCCGAATTGTGAAAAGTAGGCACGGAGCTGATCCTCGTAAAAGCCGTGGGGTAGACGGCTGATCAAGATCACGCCTTTATCGTGTTTCTGTAGGCATAATGAGCGTATAGCAAATAAACGTGGGTGGGTAAACGTACCTGTTGCCGTTGGGCACGCTCTAGCTTTTTCTGTACCACTACATCGTCCTTGGCTATCGTCGGCAGTTTTTCTAAGTCGATACCATCCTCCAGGATAACCTCCTCATCGGAAGAGTCGTCGTCATCGGTAGAGAAGCCGTGTAAATGTTCTTCGTCGCTCATTTTTGTTGCTTAACCGCCAAGGCTTGGTCGAATAACAAAGCACAACAACCTTGGATTTTGACCTCAACAGACTCCCCAAATTTACCAATCCACATTTGATATGCAAAAAACCACTCGCTCAGAAATTTCCGCTTGTTCTGGGCCTGCTTCGATGGTCCATGTCGAAGATATTAATCACCCCCTCAAACGCAACTTGGACGACATGCTCCGAAATGCCTGGGGAGATGTCCTTGCAGAGACATCCCGTGCCTCAAGAACCAAAAGGTGTAGAAAGGTGACAGAAAACGACAGTCAGTTTGGTGAGAACCTTCTTTCCACCGAGAACTACTGATTCTCATGTATCTGCCAGTGTTCCATCTCGTATCCAGCATGAAGCATCCGCAACGCATCTCTCTAAATCCAAAGCCTCCGCCCCATTATCTCTCCAGATCGAGAGAGCCCGGCTGCGAAGATGACGCGATGCACGCCAAACTGCGCAAGTCACGCGCAGAGTCCGTTGCAGTGGAATACGCATGTTTAGTAAAAGCTGCTGTGTCGGCAGGACAGGCCAATCCCAAGGTCGTACTGCATGGCATAGATGTTGTATCGCGTTCTAACGTCCGTAGACCGATCCCGTTGAAACCAAGGTGTCGCTTGTCAACACAGATCTCCGTCGGCCTTTACCTTCTCTGCTCGTTACTGAAGAGGCTAGCACAACTAAGCGGGATGAGGTTCGACATCGGGGCGCCGCAGCATCGCCACACGATCCCCGGCCGTCCTGTCCTGTTTTACCAGTGATGTCCAACCTCAGCAAAAAGGAAATGCCAGGAAAGAAACGCCAGAAACGAGCAAAAGAGAGACCGCGTCCTGTTTATTGGAGACCACCACCTGGCATGCGAGGACAGTGCATGGGATACGCTCTGGGCTATCCATCTAGTTGGGCTCCTGATCAAGCATACGTGCGAGATGAGATGAAATGGGGACGTATGTCATGCTGTGCAGGACAATGCCCAGAGTCAGCGTGACTCCAACTACTCTTGCGACGAACATCATGTCCGGCACACACAGTGTCCCCGATCTGCCTTACAACAACGATGCGCTCGAGCCGTACATCATCGCGGAGATCATGAGGTTGCACCACGACAAGCATCATAAAGCGTATGTCGATGCGCTCAACGCCGCGGAGAGCAACTACGCCAGGGCTACTACCCCTAAAGAGCGCATCGCCCTTCAGTCTGCGATCCGTTTCAACGGTGGCGGCCACATCAATCACTCCCTCTTCTGGAAGAACCTCGCACCTGCCCCGGATGGCACGCATGCCAAGGGCGACGGTGGCATTCTCAAAGATGGGCCCCTGAAAGATGCTATCAAGCATCACTTTGGGTCTGTCAAGGACCTTATCAAGGAATTCAATGCCGTCGCCGTGGCCATCCAGGGCTCTGGCTGGGGCTGGCTTGTGCGTTGCTCAGTACTAGTGATACACTTTTTCTTCTAACAATCTGCTAGGGCTGGAACTCCAAGACAAAGACCCTCGAGGTCGTCACCACACCTAATCAAGACCCTCTTCTCAGTCATGTCCCCATCATTGGTATCGATGTCTGGGAACATGCATACTACTTGCAGTACTTTAACGCCAGAGCTGCGGTGAGTGAATAAATGCGATCGTGAACGCTCAACTGACATGTCTTCCTTCTATTATCAGTATCTCGACAACGTCTGGAATGTCGTCAACTGGGAGGAGGGTGAAAAGCGATACAACGATGCCATTTCTGGCTCCAAATTATAATTATATGCAGTGATGAAAAATGCTTGGGGAATGAGCTATACTTGTATCACGTGCCTCATTGTTTTTTCATGTATCAAAACATAGCTGATATTCGTTTATACTTGGAACCTGCTGACTCAATGCCCGTACTCCGTGGTGATTACAAGTCACTCAGGTGGCTAGACCACTAATTTTTGTGTAGAGATGCTACCGATAAGACAATTTTTCCCATAACTCTTCTGATTGCTTGGATATATGAGGGGGGCGGTCTGCCCAGCTGCGAGATGAAGATCGCGGTGACTGGATGCAACGGCTCCGTTGGCCAACGTGTCGTTATAAATGCCCTCAAGACTGATCATAATACCGTCGTCGGTGTCGACAAAGTCGCCAAAGAAGACACCAGATTCTACAATGACCCGCGCTTTACCTTCGTCCACGCAGACCTAATTGACTTTGAAGAGGCTCTCCGAGCACTCAAGGGATGCGATGCCATCGTGCAGCTCGCTGGCATCAATCAACCCATCGACTTTAAGGTCAACACCCACAACTGGTAAGATGTCATGTCGCCATCGGCGCTCTGGGGTGGTGAACATCTGTCCACGTATAGCAATGTTGTGATCTCCTGGAATGTGTTGCGCGCTGCCGCAGAGGTATGTGAGCTCTATTACGGGTGTGCGCGCAGCTGAGCGTGTTCCACAGCTCGGGATAGACCGCGTGGCACAAGCGTCGTCTGTGAACGTCCTCCGCGGTGTCTTCAGTGTCCAGCCCCAGTTTGAATATTTTCCGATAGACGAGCTTCATCCAGCGCTCCCAGACGAACCGTATGGGCTCTCGAAACTGTAAGGTTCCTTGTCTGCCATGACCCAAGTGGTCTGAACTCGCGGGGATGTGTACACTTGCAGGGTTGCCGAGATGCAAGCCGATACGATCGTGCGAAGATACCCAGACATGCGAGTGGCCAGCCTTCGGCTGCACTGGTCAGTCTCATCGAGGTCTCAAGCCTCCCGGGGAAACTACGAAGAATCAAAGGGTGACCTCTGGAGTTACGTCCAAGAAGACTCGTCTGCGGAGGCGTTTGTGAGGGCTGTCACAGTGGTGAATGGCAAATGGCGAGGGCACGAAGCGTTCTTCGTTGTGGCACCTCAGATCTCAGCTAACGAAGATTGGTTGGGACTAAAAGAAAGGTACTTTCCAGACGTCCCGGTGAGGGAAGGATGGATAAAGAACGGAGGGAAGGGTTTCTTCGACTGCAGCAAAGCAGCACAGTTTCTTGGATGGGTACACAGGGATTATGAATAACAATTCGTGGACAAACTGTGCGATGACAGTCGCATCATCTCTTTCAAGACTTATGCAGGATGTAGGAATGTTTGCAGCTGCATAAGAATTAGGCCAGGTAGATGATAAGCAGCGGGAGGAGCGCACAAATTCTTCGTAATGATGCAATACTTCACGCAGCTGCCTTCTTGATATCTCCGCCCGGTAGAGAATCTCATCATCAGTACGCTTTCCGTCAAAATATTGATTGATTCTGTAACGCAAGTAAGAAAGATAACCTTCGGGGTGTCCAGGTTCCACTGCTTACAGCTCAAATCGTCTTGCAATGTATTCATCCTTGCCCTCTGACATGGCGGCAAGCCATCTCCGTTCTAACGGGGACGCCGTTCCCGGATCGCTTATCATAGATGGAGAGACAGTGTCTTCGGCAGTGCCCCATCCGACATTCTCTTCATCAGATTCCTCTGTAACATCTTCATCGTCCTTTTCCTGATCCACGTACGATCCGACGTTCTCATTCCCTAACTCCGACTCGATGGAAGGAATACGTCTTGCGTAGCGTCTTGCGCTCTTGGGTGACAATGGCATCCACGGAACGCCAGAGTTTCCGGATCTCTTGTCCACGGATGTTTCGAAGTCAAGGAGTGTACTTGGGCGGTGGACACGAATTTGTCGTCCGCTTAACCGTTCTCGTTTCCGCTCATGAGCTTCACGGACACGGATCTTGAGTTCCGACGTGGCGACAATTCGTACGTGGAGATGGACGGTGCACAAGAGGTCGTGTTTCAGCATCCAGAGTACAACGTCATGATAAAGAGGAATATTTTCTTTGGACCGGACGACAGCAGCAAAGAAGTGATTGTCTGTTTGTTTGGAACTGGCCGCCGAAATGGTGGCGAGAAGAGATGGGAGTGATGGAACGATAGGTTGCGGGAACACCTCTTTGAATTCGGCGGATAATTGAGAGAGTCTTATAGAGAGTGAGACGAATCTCTTGTTGGAAGAAAGGTAATTTTACGCACGAGGTATGAAACTTGGGAGGCAGTGTGAAGATGGTCTTCAAACCGTTGTGAACGACGTCCACTAGTTTTGCCCTTCGATGATGGACAAGCCAACGGACTGCAGGAAACACTTCAGATTCCAGGTCCCAATCCAAGAGACTCGACATATCTGCAAGCCTGTAGAGTGTGGACGTCACTCTGGGTGGTTCAGATTATAGAGGATGAACATACGAAAGCGTGACGGAGGCAGTTTCAAGAAACTTGATCAAACGGTCTGCGTGTTCCCTCTCATCGGGTCTCACGTGCGGACCCCTGAGGTTTGTGTAGGGATCGAGAGCATCGTCAGCATCGAGAAGAAGCAGACTCTTCCATGGAGTCAGCGCAGGGAGATGCCATCCAAAACTAAGGTCGCGACCCCACACCCTTGCTTCGTCTTCGTCTTCCTGGTGGTCTATAAAGTCCAGCTCGTATTCTTCATCGTTATGCAGAAGGTGGTCCAAGTAAGGAGGAAGCTGCAACTCCAAGGGAAGGTTGTTGAGTGTGATGCATGCCATCGAAGATGACTTGATGGATTCAAAGAGGGTTTTCATGGCAGCAGCAATAGAAGACGCTTGAAGGGCATCGTTGACGAAGTTTGAGAAGGGTTCGGCTAAAACATGGTCAGTGACATAGAGCGGCGTCTCACAGGCTCGATACCTTTGGCGATGTAATCCGCTTCCAGCGCACCCAAGATGTCGCACTCTATCTCGACGAAATTGGAGAGCACTTGTTCTTGGAATAGGACTGCTGTGACTGTGAATGCAATCTGGTCGTAGATTGCGTGGAAGTACTTGGCAATATTGCCCGTTGCAGAGGACGAAGGATCAGGCAGATCCAGTACGAGCACGAAATGGAACA
Organism: Pulveroboletus aff. annulatus; assembly: GCA_038094595.1. Classification (NCBI taxonomy): domain Eukaryota; kingdom Fungi; phylum Basidiomycota; class Agaricomycetes; order Boletales; family Boletaceae; genus Pulveroboletus; species Pulveroboletus aff. annulatus. Next base: position 32,026 of record JBBPTX010000179.1, read on the forward strand.
TGTGCAGCCACGAACTGCGAGTTTGGGGCGACGGACGCAATTCTGCGCTGACGGATCTCTCGGATATATTGTCATCGGTATCGCGATTGCGAGAGCCTCTTCCCCTGGAACTGGACTTGCTCTTCTCTGATTTGAAGCGCCAAGGCCCGTCGTCCTCTGCTGAGACTGGATGGCCGATGAATGCGAGGTTATCGATGATGAGCTCGAATTTCTGGTGGCAAAGTGCCCTCTGCGGACATAGCATTTTGGACAGGAACTGTGTTGGATAGTCAAAGACGGTGTGGTATTCGTCGGTGACCGCCTCCTCTTCATATTCATCGTCGATCGAGTCCCCCTTGGAGGGAGAGTTGCGACCGGATGAGGGGGTGTTTCTAGAGAAAGACCTTGTTCGGTCGCGTAGGCCAGATGGCATGCGCCAGACATGGTCGTCCACGTCGCGTGCGAGGTCGTGTTGAGAGTGAGCAAAGGTGGGATTGTGATGTGCTGCCCTCCACGGGTTGTCGAGCTCGGAACCACAGACATGGGGGAGGGGACGGATGAGCCTGGAGGACGACTCGGGCACGGGTGGCCATCTGAAGACGAGACTGGGTCCTTTGGCGGACGAGTTGACGAGCAAGAGGGACAAGAGCGTCTCTGCCATGGACGATGACCTTCAACTTATCCCGCTCAAGACCGGCGTCGCGCTCGAGGTCGCTGTGTCAAACCACGAACAGCAGTGCACCCGCGTCGCATTCTGCCTTCATCCGTGGTCGCGACTGGGCGGGTGCATGTACGATCCGTGAGTGTACCGACCGTGCATAGGCAGACTACCGACGTGGACGCGAACAGCACCGTCCAGACCATCGTCAGGTCTCTCGACCGTCATACGCTCTCCTACAACGCTCGCGGCGTCGGAGGATCGACCGGCTGGCCCTCCTTCACCGGCAAGTCGGAAGGCGAGGATCTGGCAGCACTCGTCCAGCACTTTCTAGAGGGACACCCGCACGTCAACTCGGTGACCTTGATCGTGCGTCGCACCGTCCACTTGCTCGCGTCGACGTGGTACGATGACCAGCAGGGCTACTCGCATGGCTCGCTCATAGCAACGCTGCACCCCGTCCTCCCCTCGCACATCAGGACTTCTTACGTGTTGCTTTCATATCCTCTGGGACCAAGGGTGCTGCTGACCATGTTCCATTCGAAAATGTACTCTGATGCACTGACGTCCCTCTTGCGTGATGCCCGCGCACGGCTGCTCATCGTCCACGGCGACCGCGACGAGTTTACGGGTCATTCCCAGTACGACGACTGGACCGACTCGCTCAAGACGACAGAGGGTATTAGAGCACAGCTGAGCGTGGTCACGGTCGCGGGTGCGGGGCATTTCTGGCGCACAGAGGCGTCGAGGGCGACGTTGAAAGCCACGTTGGAGAACTGGCTCGTCGAGCGATGATGTTGTGTTAACTTGGCTAATTCAATTACACCGCTAAAACCGGAACGCGCTTGAGCTTCGAACTTTGACCGCAACCATTGCCCTGACTACATTTCACCTGCACGGCTTGCATCTTCCTTCTCTTCTGCCCTTTTCCTTGAGAGTGCGACATGTCAGTCCTCGTCCACGTTCCCCGTCCGGTCGCACCTTTGAACCTGACATTCTACTCTTACTAGGCCTCTGCCCGACGAGAGACCACGCCAGAGTGTCGCCAATCTCATCGGTCGCTTTGAGCAGCAGGGAAAACGTCAGCCTTCACCCACCGTCCCCGTGGTCCCGCGCAGCTCAAGCGTCTCGTCACAAATAGCCGGCGATGCCGCGAAAGAACAAATCAAGGAGAAGCTGGAATGGCCACCAAAACCCGTGGCATCTGCTGATATTAAACCGGCCCTACCCACACTCCCCAGTTCACCCTCTCCCAGCATGCCCACGTCTCTCGTCGTGAGCCCTCTGCCCACCCCAGACCCTGCTCCACCTGTGGATGTCCCTACTACCCCCACCCCTGCATCGCCAGAACCACTCTTGTCCCCTCCATCCAAAGGAAAGTCAGTGATGGCCGGCAAGTCGACCGCTACAGCGGGAACGCGGCGAACTGTCGCATCTCCCGCAAAACCCCGTTCCTCTACTTCCAAGTCTTCAGTCACTTCTCCAAAGTCGTCTCTCCAGTCATCTGTGTCGCAGCCTCTCCGACCCCAACATACTGGCCAGTCTGTTGTGTCAAACCCTTCCACGACACGCCAAACACGGCCTGTTCCCAGAACCGCACCATCCACTCCCTCACGTCCAAAGTCTGCGGCCGCACAAAATCAGCCTGTTACAAGACCGAAAACACCATCTTCTGGCTTGTTCGCTCCTACCGCTGCATCGCTTGCACGCTCTCGTAATGCCCCTCCGCCACCCCCACCACCCGTTAAGAAAGTGACACTCAGTACCGATGCAACAGAGAGGCTTAGTAAACCCACTGCTGCATCATTGTCCAAAGCCCGCGTGCCGGCCTCTGCTGTGCCAAGCCCGGTGAGAGTGGTCAAGTCCACTTCATCCAGCGCGCATGGCCCGACTCCTCGGGGGGCATCGAAGCTCAAGGTTGGGCGCATACCGGCGAAGCAGAAGGAACTCGATGCAATGGAAGGAATCAAATCTGGTCCTGCTTCTGTTTCTCCCGAGCCTTCCCGCAGGTCGGATCAATGGGTGGCTGATCCAGCAGAGAATGGGCATGTGTCAGGGATAGCCGTGCTCTTGGACGCTGGCTTACCAGAAGGTGCACACGGCCATTCAGAAGTTCTCAGGGATGTGGTACACAACTTTGCAGCTGGCGAGGATGTGCACACTGAGCAACAGACGGGCAACCATGCCCATTTTGCCGAAGAGGTTCATGAACATGTTACGCAGAACCTTTTTGAGGAGGCTGTGCGTGAACACGAACAAGTCCGTCTGGAAGTTTACGATGACATCGCTGCGGACCCCACTGAATCACATGCTAGCGACGTAATCAGCAATGGGGGAAGCCACGAAGCAGAACACGCTACTCCTGGAACGGAGATTGAAGACATCGTCAACCTGCTTGAAGGGAAGCCACGTCCGCAGAGTATCGTCAGCATTCCTGACGAGTACGGGGAAAATCTGGACGGGTACTGAGCACGCACTCCGTCGATGTTCCAACTTTTGTAAATGATCCAGATGCGCACAAATTTTGTCTGTCATGTGCATACCGTTGGTGGTCAGCATCGTCTTTTCGTTGATTTCTGTGGTACACCTGATTAACATTACTAATGGCTTACAGGTCGCACCATCAATTCAATCTCTCACAACTACGGTCGTTTAGTTCCGCAATGATGTCTGCGGTTATGTTATCTGTCTTGGCCCTCTTCGCTCGAGATTTGCTTTACCCTAACTCAACCAATTTCTTCTGACGTACCACATTTGGGTCTCGGAGACCACTCGATTCTGCATGTATGTTCCATTCCCAATCTCATTTAGTTTACATTGGAGCATCAATTGATATATATCCTGATCCATGTAAGTTGGATCCAGCCACTAGAGATACTGTGATGGACCAGAGCCATAATGTGGTAGTCGATAGCATAATCAAAGCAAACAACATCGAAAGCAACGAGAATGCACGTTAAAATTTGCCAGCGGTCATTTTGCGCAACTGCTTCAAACCAAGGCGGCGGCGGTGGGGCAGATCACCGTCACCCTCTTCCCTGATTCTCTAGAGACCAAGTGTCAGCAGGTTAAACGAGGAACGTGGAAACCCTACCCTAAGCTCGAAGAAACACATGTTGAAACCCTGCTTCCCGCGTTTCATCTCGGCCTGTGTGAGATAAGAATGTGGTGCGTGAGACATTAACAAGTACCCACTCTATCCACAACGTAGAGCCCATCGTATCTGTACCTGTCAATTAGAATATGAGTCGTCGCGAATACATCAAATAGGCACTGTCTTGCCCTTTGGTTGGTGCGTAATAACTGTCTGGATTTTTGCCACGTACTACTCGTACTGGGCGCTTTGTCTCGCAGGAGATCTAAGGGGATGTAAGGCACGGCAATACATGGTTCGATGCAAGATTTACTAGTAGCGATTTGTTCGGGGGGTGATCGAAAGATTGATTCGCGACTTGCGCCTTGGATGGCATGAGCAAGAAACTGGTCTACAAGAAGAAGCGTACCCCTCTTGCATCCTGCCCTCCTAAAGAGTGGCATTTACAAAAACTTTATGTAGTTATTATACAGAGCATACCTGAACCGACGTAAGTGCTACCAACAACATGAGGGGCGTGTCACCAATAATATCAGAGGTATTACGCACATTTTCTCTCCATCATCTATGTTGTCTTCGTATCCATGAGAAATACAGATCGAGAATGCACCACCATCCGGGCTGGAATCCCCATGGATTCCTGCCTGGCTCTGTGCATGCACGCCAGAGAGAGTAAGCCCGCGTCTAGAAATCAGTTGGGCTGGTATCAAATAAAGAGCCACAATGAATGTACCTGCTGCTGAAAGTATCACCAAAATGGGTTCCAGGTATGTGTCCGAATATCCTTGCTCTGATCACGGTGAGCCAGGGTTGTTGATGTAGATGATGGCACTTACTGGGTCATGGTGGGGAGACGCGTCGAATATTGAACGCGTTGCGCGTGACGTGCGTTTATTTAAACCCGTGTAGGAACAAATAAACACAAACAGCTCCGCTCGCACCGCCTACTAGTGTGACTCGGAACAATAATAGAATCTCAAAATACACTGCCAAGAATGCGCATCTCTTTCTCACCAAACGCATTGGCTCCTTTTGTTTCAACAAAGCCAAGTCGTTCAAACAACCCAATGCTGGATACATTATCTTGGTGTACCCGCACGACCAGGCTCTCTGGTCGTATCGGAAAGGGAGGAGGAGTGGCCACTAGCGACGGTGTGCTGCCAGGTATCCCTGTCACATACGACAACATGAGCCCCAGTGCCTCGAACGCGAGGCCCCTGCCCCGATAGTCTCGCTCTGCAATGGCGGGGTAGTGGCTTGTGTGCGTGATCTCAAAGATTGCGTACCTGCGATCATTACACCGACCTCTGCTTCAAAGTCTTCGTCGCTGGGATCACCTTTGAGAAATATGTTGACGTCGCCGACCATCGGAAGGGATGCAGTGTCACCCGCGCCATTCGCGAGGATGATCAACGTCAACTCTGTAGATATGAATCCTGCCCCAGCCAGACCTCCGTGCGACTTACTGTCATGGTCCTCCCGCCAGTGTTCTGCACCGCTGAGCTTGGCCCATTGCTCAAGTGACTCGGGACGTACTTTCCATCTCGTAGACTTGTTCCAGGGTAAGGGCATCGGTACCAGTATCCCTGAGCAGCTGTGGATCGGTCATCCAGCGGTGATATGTCTACTATAGTTTGATCGAGTGGTCACGACTTGCAGAGGCGACACACACCTCGACATGGTCTGGGCTGGATGGTACGAGCACCACTTGTTGGCCCCGTAGTTCTGCTTCGGTGTGCATGTTAGGAGTCTTGCCCATTTTAGTCACGACTTGAACTGGTCTCACCCTCACTCGTGTACTCCCATTCACAACATGGCTCTTGGTCGTATCGTTCATTATGCTGCAGACGCTATCCTAGTGTCGACAGTGATCGCTGGCATTCGGCGTTCGAGTGGGTTCACGTGAGTTTCATTTTTCCTCCCTTCATTCTTGGGTTGACCTGCTGTAGCATCGAGACCAACAGGATCTCAGACCCAACCCTCCGCTCACTCGCCGAGCGTTTTCTCGGCGTAGGAGAAACTGTATTTGACATGGCGCAGGCAACTGCGATAAACAGCGAGTACTTCAAGAAGGATTCGAGAAGGTAGCAGGATGACGTCGGGTATCCTTGGGACAGAGCATGGCGGTGTGTCCCCGATATTGTGGAGGTGGTCATGGCCTCTGCGGCATTGCTTCTAGACATTCTGTAATTTATTCTGGACAGCCAGCTGACGTGCGTTCTTAATGTTTCCATCCGCTGCATGATGAAATGTCTTGCCCAGTGGACATGCTTTGAACTCGTCTGGCTTCCAGAAAACATATCATTCTCTTTGCTCCGTTGCTCCGTCCAGTCATGACATTGATCCGAAACCCTCGATAACCCGGACATAAAATACCAACTCTTGATATGCATCATCCGATCAGGGTGGGTACGCTTCACTCCTAATGATTAGCTGCTACTTCTGAGCGGTCAAACCGGTGTGGTCGTCTGCCCAACGAGATAGCGCATTGCCTCCTGGCTGTACAGTGCGGCTAGATGGCGACTCGGAACAGAGTTCATGGCTGCGGGTGTTCAGGAGCATTTCGTCGCGCATTGGGCCAAGGGTGCAAGACACGCTGACCGTGACAGACCATCTCCTTGGGAACTCGGTGGCAAATATCAACCGCGTTTTGAGGAACTCCATGGCATAGCAGATACGAGTTGCGCTGGCCACCACCCGAGCTAGTACTCATTGATCGGCTGGCCCGGGGGTACATCGTTACATAATTAGTACTGCTTCGACGGGTTCATTAAACACGACTGCTATTCACCGCCCATGTCCCATTCTTTCCCTTCTCGACCACTGCCTTGACATTGAGCCTTAAGAACAGGCCAAAAGGCCCGATTTTGGGGCATACAATGCTCGCAAATGTTCCCCAGCAGCCTCGATTCGTCCCCCAACCACCTCGTCCAGCCCGCCAAGGTAGTGGCCAACCCGTTCGTCGTGTTTTGCCCCATTTGAATGAGCCATATTTTCCACCTAGGTCAACAGACTGTTTTTGCGAGATTACAGTCATTGTTTCCCGCGTCTCCCGGGGCTGCGGCATTATCATCCTTCCCGCAGAGTGATGTTGCATTTCCATCGTCCAAGCTCCCATCTACGCGGAAGCATCCAAAATTTCTGAAGATTAGGATATTGACATGGAATATGCACGACTCGTTACCAAAGGTATGTCTAAAGTCGCAGTCCCGCAGTCACCTACATCGGCCCATAGGGCGACTTGGCAGAGTTACTTGGTGATGTCTTTCCGCACGGCAGTCACAGACACTGCACAGGTGGCATGCCAACCTTTCCTATGCTCTCTACAGAGCCTGTACATCCGTATCATCTTGTTGTGGTGTGGGTAATCCAGTCCCTTTGCGTTCCTACCAAACTAACTGGCTCAAAGAGCGGGGCAAGAGTGCCCGAGCTCGTCTGGTAAGCATATTCACTCATGTCCTGTGTGTAGTTATGGACACTTTTACAGGTATACCCATGGGTCTTGGTGCTGGCATCAAGCTTGGAGTGCCTGACAAGGAGAAAGACAAAGATAAGATCGATGACTACGAAAAACACCATTTGCAGAGTCTCAAGCGCAAGGACAAGGAACGAGATGAACTTGGACGTGGGTGGAAAAGCTCGGACGACCTTGTAGACGAAATTGTGGTCAATTACCACTCTGGGTGGACGTCCATGCTTGAACACTGGCTGTGTCATCGAACGCAGGCCAATCCTCAGGTACAGGCAGAACATGCCCTCAAAGATATCACGGCTTCCCCAAAACGTCATTCATTGCACCGTCGTGTGACCGTTAAAGAGTCAGAAATGGGACCTTACGTACCTCTGGTCAAAGAGAGGATGATGGGGTTATACCTCTCTATCTACATACACAAAGACTTGCGTGACTTGGTTGAAGGCAAGTTTATGTCTACCTGAGAATATATGCGCTCACACCTTGTTAGGTTTCTCTAAATCAGCCGTCACTGCTGGTTTGATCGGCGGGCGTGTGGGTAACAAGGGAGGAGTCGGGATCAGCCTCAAAATTGGTGGTTCTACCTTTTTGTTTCTGAACGCGCACTTGGCTGGTGCGTAGAGTGCTGCCTTAGAATTCGTTCTAGTAACATTAGTTTTGTAGCGCATGAAGGCAAAGTTAATCATCGACTCGCAAATTTATCGAAGATCAAGGTTGGTTTTTTGGTCATGAGCACAGTTCTAGTTACACTTTGTTGTCTTGTTTCTAGGCTGAGCTTGCCGTGGACGACTTTCTGCAGCCCGATGATCCCAGAACTGCAAGAGAAGGTGAAACTCTAAATGGATCTCAGCCAGCGTGATCTTACACCATATCAGATATCACAGACAGATTTGACTATACCTTTCTCTGCGGCGACTTGAATTTCAGATTGGATATTACCCGATTGCATGCGGATTGGTTGATCTCTCGACATGGTGTGTCTCTCTTCGTGATCCATGGCCCAAGCTAAGATTAGCTGCCCCTAGACTATGCGCAGGCATTTGCGTTCGATCAATTGAAACAGCAGATGGAGACAAATTCGGCCTTTTCTGGTTTTAAGGAAGCGCCTATTGACTTTCCGCCGACTTTCAAGTACGACGTGGTGAGCCGTTCCAAAACAAAACGACGACGCAGTAGGCGCTCTCCTATAGACGGTAACGAGACTGAAAGAGAAGGCGGCGAGGAAGATGAAAACGGGGAGGATGCTGAAGGCGAATCACGTTCACTAGCATCATCTAGGTGGACCTCACAATCCAAGGGTGTTGCTTCAGAGCCTGAAGACGATGATTTCTTTACTACCCTTAACCCCAATCCAACCATAGGCGAAAGTGGGCATGCGGCCCTGGCTGCAGCTGCTCAGAAAGCAAAAGCAAAGTGGAAGGCGCTCCTCTCATCATCCCCTGCTTCGCAATCACCAGCTTTGCCTATCGCCCGGTGGTTACGGAACAAACGCGGTGTGCGGGATGTTGTGCCAAGACCGAAATCTCCTGGTATTGTTGTTGAAGACCCAGAGTCTTCGGCACCTTCGGCTGAAGATCTTCCACCAAGCCCCATTGACTTTCCGTCTGAAGCAAACCAACTATTGGAACCACCTGTCAAGCAACATATCCTAATTCCTCGGCCATCGTCGCGAGGCTTCTCCGCAAAATCTGTTCCATCCACGCCGATAGAACCTCATAGTGATGAAGACGATATTGCTGTCTACGATTCTTCTCATAAACAACGGGTTCCTAGTTGGTTCGTATAATCTTTGGTGAATCGATTGGTTGGTTAATTTTAAAACAATTTCAGGTGCGACCGCATTTTGTGGAAGTCGACTGTCAAACGTGATGCCGGCGATGCGGAACCAGATACAGCGGAGATGATTAGACAACGGACTCGTGTCGGTACTTTGATCTCCCAAGCTATTCGACCATTCTCAGTAAGAGTTCGGCGCGATTCGGGAAGCTCACCGAGTGCTGAGGTTACTGTCTTTGCCAAACAAGAGTGGGTTGGACGGCCGACCACGAAGACAAATACCGGAAACCGGCCACTGTCGTTAATTCTACCCAAGCCACCTCGGATTTCCACTCAAACGAGGTCAACGGAATCCGTTGATCGTCTACGAGACGAGGGCCACCTCTCTCTGCGGCCAACGACGCAGGAGTCGGATGGCTCCACGCGAGTCTCCTCTGCGGATGTTCCGCCAATTCAGAGACCCTTGGATGCCAATTCGGATTCACCGTCATTCCCGTCTATTCCTGTACTTCAGAGTGATAGCCACCCGGACTATCCACCTCCTGTTCCTCCCAAAGATTCCCTACCGACGCCACCATCCGGTCGTTGGCGGTTCTTCCCTTTCCGAAAAGACACATACCAGAGCACGACCACTCAGGAGTCTGGGGTTTCAACGGTTATCGTAAGTCCCCACCCTACCAAGGGTGAAGTTGTCTGTTTGGGTTATAGCAGTCTGGACGACCGAGGGATGCGTCTCCTAGAAGGTCGGAGTGACCACCGACCAGTCATTGGATCTTATGCTGTCTACTTATGATTATCCTTTCGTCTTCGCCTCATGTATGCATTGTGTCGCATCGCATTCACCACTTTATACTTCTTATTAGGTTCGGACTGTCTTTTCCCTGATGATACCTTTATAGATTTTTGATTGTACGATAATTTGTGTACGAGTCCGCTTTTCATGTTCATTTGACCATACCCTACATCGTTTGGTTTTTTGCGAGGACGGTTTTACCAACCCATGTTCGTAGATACGTAGACATTATAGTACGCATCATCACAGTGGAAACGTGGGTTTAAGAGATGGTAACCTCGACCTCCACACCAGGTTCCAAGCTGATGGAAGTCTAATAATCATCGTTTTCAGAGACAGCAATGCACAATAAACATTTTCCTTACAATCTGCTTGACAACCTCACTGGAAGCATTGAGGTCGATGAGACGCTTGTGAATCTTGAGTTCGTAACGGTCCCATGTCTTTGAACCTTCACCACAAGGCTGAGAACGGAAAATAAACATTCAAGAGGATGAGCAGGGAGAGGCAGGCCATACCGTTTTACGGGTGGTGATTTTGAGGACTTTGGTTGGAAGACGAACGGGTCCCTTGACACGAAGTTGCTTGTCCTTGGCGCGGTTGATGAGATCCGTCGAGACTGATTAGAAAGATTGTTATACAAGGGAGAAAGGAGATAGAGGGAACAAAGACACGATCGTGCTCACACTTTTCCAAGTTCTTGACGTTGCTGCTGGTCAGTGTGATGCGGATTTTATGGATCTTGGCAGCAGGAACAGCCCCAGCTGCATCGTAGGCTTTCTCGTCCTTAGCGACGTAACTCATTCTGGGGTGGTGGATGAGTCAGAAGGTGACTAGAAACGATATGATGAGTGTACAGTCAAAAGAGTGTTACTTTGCACGTACCCAAGGAGTTGTGTTGATGAGGAAATCAAGATTAAAGTTTATGTGCCATACACTCGGAAAGTACCGAGTATTATGTAATAACTTGGTTCCGGCCAAGTTGCACGCTGACTGTCATGCAAGGAAAGCCGGTTCTGTAAAGGCGTCTGGTGCACTTGCTCATCTCTCATCAGGATTTAACAAGTATTACCCACCAGATTATGATGGAGAGAAGCACAAGAGCCTTAACGCATACAGAGGTTGGCGTCATTCATTGTGTCAAGTATTACCCTCACAGCATTCACAGGCAAGCATGCTTTGGGCGATCGAGCCCGGAAACTCGACAAGGGTATCCTGATAACTCGTTTCGAACTACCATTCAACATATGGTGGTATGTCCTCAGCGTTCTGTCTCTCTTTGCACCCCGTCGCTCACTCGTAGAACCGCTAGCGGAACATGTAACAACCACATTGGGATGGGGGTGCGCTATAATGCGGAAAAGAAGAAAGTCGGGTCATACTACTCAACCCCGATCTACTCTTTTCGATGCAAATGTCACTTGTGTGATGGCTGGTTCGAGATTCAGACAGATCCCAAGGTTGGCTTGTGTTGAACCTCTGATGCAATAATCTCACGTTCGTACCCGACAGAATACCCGTTACGTCGTCGTCTCGGGCGCGAGACAGAAAGACGAGGATTGGAATCCTGAAGAGAATGGTGGTTTTGCAATACATGGTATGCGGGTGTCATTCCTCGTCTCACCTTTCTAAATGGGCGCTTTAGACACCGAAGGCAATGCCGGACCTGCAGATCCACTTGCAGCATTAGAGAAGTCGACGGTTGCTCAAAACCTGGTCAATAAAGTACAGATACCCCGACTTGAATCCTTGCAAGAGGTATCCGACCGGTATAATGGTGATCCGTATACGCTTTCGTCCCTTGTACGCAAACGTTTTCGTGCAGAGAAGAAGATCGACGCAGCGAAACGTGCGGCCGACGATCAGCTCAAAGATCGGTACGGATTGCCAGAGACGTTGCAGCTCGCAGCAGAAGACGATGAATCCAAGAATGAGGCTCGGCAACAGTGGGAAAGGGGGAGGAGAAACCACGAAGCGCGGATAAGTCGGAAAGCGAGGTTGCAAAGCTTGGCTACTCCGTTGTCAACGAGTTCGTCGCGAAATCGTGACCCCGTCGCAATGTTGAAGGCACGGGTACTCAGCAATACTCGCCAGTCTAGTACGATGAAACCTCCAGACGGACCAAAGTAAACGATACATCATTGTATTAAGTCTATACTCACAACACGCATCGTACCCAGTCTGAGTTAGCTAACCATTAAGAGACCCATGGTCTGAGCAAGAATACGCGATAGCAGAGTAGAACAACATTAGGAATACAGAGCAGTGACACATAAACCAAGAAGAGAGTCGTAGGATAACAGGGGTAGAGCCAGTTCTGGACGGAAATGGGTAGTTCACCACGAGTAAGAAAAATGTAAATCCAGCATAAAGATGGAAGCAAATAAATAATCAGAACACAACCCGACAAGAAAGACCACACTACGAAGTAAAAATCGCCCATGGTTGGTCAAGTGTATGCATCGGGCCTTCCCATTTCCAGTTGTCAACCTGATAATAGGCTGATTCGCCGCCATCGATCTCCTTGAGACATCCGAGTCGAAGAGGGTCTGAACAATCCCCAGAATCTTCAATTTTACCTTTATCAGGCGATCCTGTACTGCCCAACAAGTCCCCTTCAGAGCCAGACTCTGGGCTAGGGTTGGTCTCGGATGAGGGGACGAGATCAGGCGTAGGCGCCTTTGAGTCATCCTCGTCTTCGAGAGTAGTGAAAGAAGAGAAGTCAATGAACTCCAAGAACGCATCATTGGCGGGGCCCATATGCGGCGAGAGGGCAGTAGGTGGTGGACCAGCGTCTCCGGCGCCATGCATGGAAAGGGCGGCGGCTGTAGCGGCGGCATCCACAGGCTCCTGAGTCACGCTTGCTAAAATTTGATCCAAGGTAGAGGCAATGTCATGGTGGATCTCATTGTCTGCGGGCGCAGTCATTGCTAACAGCTCCCTCATCCGATCAAGGAATGCGGTGGCGTCCTCCTCATTCTTGATGTTGTCTACTTCCTGCTGCCTCTTGAGAAGCGCTTCGCTTGCCTCGCCCTCCCACTCGATCTTGGCCTTTTTCGGGGATGGGGCATTACTTGCTTCGGCTTCCGAAGGCGCAACACTGGTGAGAGTAGCGACGTCCTCCTCAGGAGGTCGTTTAATTCCAGCAACAGAAGGCGCTGTTTCTGGCGTAGCAGGGCCCTTGCCCGCCGTCGATAATTTCCGGTGAGTTCGAGAGGCAGTCTTGGCCTTAGTGACCGCTCTCGACGGGGGCGACTTGGGGGTCTGGGGTGAACCTGCTGTAGTTTGAGGAGTGGGAGCACTCGTAGCGGGCGTAGATGACGATGCGGTCGCAGGGGGAGGAGTAGGGGATGCAACGGTGGAGTGGGGCGGTGGAGCTGATGGGCTGGGGGGGATAGGAGAATGGAAGGGTTTCTTGCCCGGTTGTAATACAGGCTGTTGGGAATAAGGTTGGGGCTGGTTGGACTGCGAGTGGGATTGAGGTGGAGGTTGAAGGTGCGAAGGCGAGGGCGAAGGCTGAGCTTGCGATGGAGGGTTGATAGAGATTGGACGTCCATTTATATGCGTTGAGGGGGGGACTATCTGAGATATGTTCTGTACAGGTGGTACCGCTAGAGGGGAGGCAGGGTTCAAGCGAGCGGGAGTAGGTGCGAGTGGAATATGCTGAGGATTACCCGCGAGGTTGATGGCAGATGCCTTCACGGCGCGCCAACGATTCTCAAACTCCTCGTTGAGCTTGTGGATTTGAATCTGCATGGTGCGCAGCGTAGACGGAGTAATAATGTACTGTGGCGAGGGGTTGGACAAGAGTTGTCGCTGCCTCTCCACTGTCAACACCTACAAAGTGAACGCAAGGTAAGTATGTCAAAGACAAAGAGATAAGGGAGACCTACAATAGCGACGTATTTTCGGATAAGATCTTCATTTTTCAAAACTACGAAATACATATGCAATTTCGCATCGAGGTCCAACGTCATCTTGTACACCTGTTCAAGAAGCCGGCCGTATTCCAGTCGCTGTTCATCTGGAACTGGCGATACGGACATTCCAGGGAGTCCTTGAAGAGCGAATGAGTGGCGAAAAGGAAATCCCGGAAAAGCTCACTACTTTGTTGGAACATGTTCTTGATCTGACTTATCGTCATTATCGCATGTTGGATTTGTTCCGGCGTTGGTTTATGAAGCATGGTTGCAACATTCTCCTGCGCAAAGGAACCGTTCGCCATCCGGGCATCGCTTGAGGGCATATTAACCATCGAGTTTGCGCCGATAGAGCGCTGAAGCTGTAAATTCATAGGCGATTGTTCGTGCATATTGGGTATCTGATTCTGCGCATTCGCCATATTCTGCTGCTCTTGTTCTGCATTTCTCTTCGCAATCAGCTGAAGCTGTTGCTGGTAAAACTTCTGGAGTTCAGCACGACGGCTTTCCACAAAGGCAATCATGGGCTCTTGAACATGTTGAGCACGCATGTCTTGGGCACTCATATGCGCATACCGCGCAGCTGCAGCGATGACCTGTTGGTTAAGAAGCGGGCGAGAAGGGTTTGGAGGTATCTCCGTCGTATTCCCGGTCATTCCAGGGGTTCCATTGTTACCAATGGCGAGGGAGTTCGGGTTCATCTGGTGTATCGGCTGTTGTGGCGACCCTGTCGGCGGACGGTTTTTGACTGTGAGAACATAAGCATCCTCAAAGTGTTGAAGGTATTCATCGTAAGTGTTGTGAAGTTGTTGGGCGATTCCAGGCCCACATCGGGCTGGTTCGGATTCGGTTCCGGGGAACTGGATGAAACCCAATCGACCACCAATGACGGCCCACATATCTCGCGAGGTCACCTAATAGAATTCGGGATTAAAAGATTGAATAACCCTGCACCAAGGTAACTCACAGATTTTGCACCACGTTCATGCATGACGTGAACGTGCAATTGATGCAAATCTACCGTTCTGTTGTCCCCTATTGTCACGCGAAGGCTTGGATTTATGTTTTGGCTGCGACAGAACTGCGCATACGTGGAATCGAATCGCTGCTTGTCCAATGGCATGATCCCCATCGATTGCCGTGGCTGATTGGGGACCTTCTGTCCGCCTTGTGGAGCAAAGTTACCCAGGTTGGGAGACGCAGTGTTCGGTAGTTGGCTACTCGGAATTTGCTGAGGAGTACCTCCAGTGCGAGGAGGGATGGTATTGGGTCGTGCAATCTGCGGGGGTTGAAGGGGAATCTGTTGGTTCAAATTACCCTGACCTTGAGCGGGCAACGGAGATGGACCATTGGCAGCGGGCATGTTATATGGCGCCGTGGCGGCTTGATTAGCCTGCGGAACAAAACCAGGTTGAACCTGCGCATTCGACACGGGTGCTGGCTGAGTTTGGGGAGTAGTGGAATGTGACACAGGGCCGCTGGAAAAATGTCAACAATAATTAGACATTCTACGACCAAAAGAACATACATATGAGCCATGTTCGAGGGTGGTATACCGTTCACCATCTGCTGGGTCACCATGGCACCGAAAGTGGCTACAAACTTGTTGTACATCTCCTTCCGGCTACCAAGTTCGGCACGCGAATGATTGATCTTTTGTTGCATGTGAGGATCGATGGAACTCGCATTGCGTGCAGTCTGCATGAGGGATCCCAAGTTGGCCTCGCACTGGTTGATTAGACTGAGAAGATAACTCCTCCTTTCCTGAAACTCTGCTGGCGTTATCATCCTCTTCTGAGCATTCTGTTGCGCGTTCCCGGGTACCATCCCTTGATTGGGACCAGGTGGACCGGCGGGTTGTGCGGCTGAATGTGGTGAACCGTGCATTTGGTCCTGAGAAGATTGCATGGATGTGGATACAAACATGTCTACACCAGAAGTTTGATTGGACGCATGTTGGGTCCCAAGAGCCGACTGCTGGAGGCGAGCGATTTCCTGCTGATTTAACATTTTAAGTTGGCGGGAAACACCGGGGTTGTTTAGACCATGTATCATGGGATTCATGTTGAACGGTGCCTTCATTTGTTGCGGGGTATTCATGGGCACGTTGGAGAAATTGGACGGTATGAGGGACTGGGGTTGGCTAGCCTGAGGATCGTGGAAAACTGGGGGGTTCATACGTTGTGCGTTAAGCCCGAACGATTGTTGCATCTGCTGAACAATGGGTTGACCTTGACCATGAGAGAGAGCCTGCCCTCGCGTGAACTCCTGCATCTAAATGGGCAATGTGTCAGCAAGCGTAATTACGACAAAACCAGCGTGGCAAGCTATCGACTTTGTGGCAGGAAGAGTGTGTCCGACGTAGTAGTCAATGACAAGATGGGATAGTTGGGGGAAGGGGGGATTGACCGCACATATTGACATCGCATACGGATAAGACATGCACATGTGAGGCGAAGGATTTTCCCAGACAAGACTGAAAGGGCGAGAAAAAATTCAAAAGGCAGGACTTGCCTGGTGGTTCATCTGGGAAGTGGCTAAATCGCCCGACTGCTGGGAGCGGTATGCATTCTGGAGCTGATTCATCTGCTGCCACATGCGACTGTGCTCGGGGTTAGAGAGCGCCGAAATCATCTGGGGGTCGGGTTGTTGAGACTGCGGTAGTTGCTGAGGGATCTGAGGTTGTTGGAGGGAGTTGGGTGTGAGGCTCTGGGAGAACATGGGATACGGGTGCATGCGATCGGCCATAATCCAAGCTCCTTGGTTTAGTGGAGAGAAGATGATGGATGTTTTAGGGTGTTGCAGAGCGTTACGACGGCCACTGGGGACGGGCTCAACGAACGACGAACGACGGTGGACGTTGTCGGAGATACGAGGGCCGTGCGCAGCGACGGAGTGGGGGGTGGCGACAGCGACAGCAAGCACAGAGGATGCTGGTGGTGGGAGCGAGGTTGGGTCCGACCTTCCAAACGCCTGCTAAGCACAGACCATAACGGACCAAGGCGGACTTTGAATATCCTCGTCTTGCATCTCCAAATGGTATTTCCCACTACATTTCTATTGCAGAAAATAGAAAAAATGTCCGATATTTATCTAAGTAATTATTGCTTCCACACTCCGGCCGGGGACAAGTCGATCCCCGCCCAATGACCTTCCCGCTGGCCCGTCGCAATAGTCTCTGTCACCTTTCTGTGCAAGAGTTCTTTAGCCCGCTTATTTATTCAGCACACGCCTCTCCCTCACCCCAGCGAGTCGTGGTTGTGAACGTGCGTGCGAAGCTTGCCCTGGTTCTCTTCCGCAAGGGGGAAAATGCCTCGCTTTCTTCCTCGAATTTCCATGTCATTTCATGGTGTCTGGTTATCAGATAAATTCATGGGTGCATTTTTGGAGTTGAAAGCAGATGGCTTACCCCGACTATATCTGCCCGGGCGGCTACACACCATTTTCGAACGACTCAAACAGCTTGCTTTCAAGTTCACACGCTGTCACTTCTTTAAATATTTATTTATTTTCTCTTACCTTCGTTCCAGTACATGAGGCAGTGAATTGGTTCCGCTCGCTGACACCATAACGAGGCAGCGTAAGTACTGCAATCATAAATATTGTATTTTATCCTTCCGATCGGACACACGTACAGATATATGTGTCCTGCGATATCTTGCTTCTACGAATATCCAGTAGGTCGACTCTACTAGGTAGGGATATTGCCAAAGCAGCAAACTTGCTCAAGTACGCAGTCAGGGTCCAGTATAGGGATGTGTGGTGTGGCGTACGGGTGGGTATGTGTATGCACAGTGGCATGGAGGTGAACAAACTGAGTTGTGAACGATGTCAAGTATGGCTTTTATCTGGGAATACCGTTGATCAACAACCGTCTTTCTCAAAGGGCTAAACAAACTGCCTGGCATGAATGGTGTTGATCCTAGATTGTTTTCCCCCATTAAGTAAAAAAAGAGGGTCACCGAGCTTCTAAAGTAGGGAGTAGCATCCATCCATGTTCGTGAAGTGAAAAAAGGGCATTGCGTCAAGGCAGTGCGACGATCATACCCGGTAGCCATGACTGTCAGTCACGGCTTCTTCTGTTGCTCTGCCATCCGCTTTCGGACGGTGTCGATGACAGAGCACACGTAGAGATGGTCAAATTGCTCAAGACGGTCTCTGTAAGCTTTCTCCAGATGGGCAGCTACCTCGGGGGAGGACCTAGCCGACTCGGTCGTCGTCGCAGCCTTTTGGATGAATCCGAGACGTGCGCCAACCACGTCCCAAGATTTGCGAGCTGACACCTACGATAACAAGCTCGTCACGACGCACGATGGAACAATGCAATACAACGACTGACCCTGGCCAGACTCCCTTCTTGCATGACTGCAACGTGCAATGAGTACACATCTATCACGGGTTTGCTCACATCCGGCATGATGATGGTCGTGTTCATTTGAATGGATTTCCCTTGGCAAAAATGGGCATAGGCCGCATCAAAACGGGCCTTGTCGAGGGGGGGAGGCACATATGACGCGAGAGCGGCGATTTGTTCCGGGGTTGGGTTAGAGACTTGGGCAATAGCCTGGTTTAGCCGGAGTAACAGATCTTCGCGGCGCTTTATCTCAAACTGTGCTCTTTGGTATTTGGCTATCCAGGAAGAAGACTCTTGAGAAGGGCCAGAAAATGTGGCGGTCGCATGAGTCGACACGGCATCAGGCAGGGCAGAGGCGGACTGCGCTTGTGCCTCAAGGTGTGGTTGAGCAGCGCGCAATTCAGCAGCGAAATTTTGCCAGGACTCTATCGACTGTTGAAGAACCTTGCGGCGCTCAACAAGTTCAGGAAGTGTATAGACCTTCGTGGGAATCTGTGAGTGCGGCGTGAAGGGACCCAAGTGGGGTTGCGAGGATGATCGGCGGAGTTGGGGTGCATCCAAGGAATGGTCAGAAGGGGGAGGATGGGCAATACTTGGAAGGACAGGCGGCGCTGTTCCGGAAAGTTCCCCGGCCTGACATGTATCAACGGGACCGGATTCCGTGGAAGGCCTTTGATGAATCAATTAACCATGGATTTACGCTGGCCCAAAGCGGGGGTTAGCAGCGTACCTCTCACCTCCTGTCCCAGACCTGGCACCCTCGGCGGCGTCTCCGCCACGGCAGTCTTCATGCAGCTCGCCATTCTGGGCCATCTTGATGGCCCTATCGACTCTATCTAACAAATCCTTCCTACTCCTTGCTTCGCCGCGTACTTGTTGTATCTTGGAGCTAGGGATGCCAGATCGGGCGGCCATAAGATGGAGGACAACATCATCGATGTGGGATATCGCCCTCTGAAGGAGGAGATTGCGAGCACGAAGATTAGATACGAGCGTTGTACGCGTTTGCAGGTCGGGCTGTGGCTCATTCCCTTTGGTCGCGTCGGAGGAGGGGTGCGGTGGTGCGGTGGAGGGGCGCGGAGGGACGTCGCACGGAGGGGCCATGGAGAACCCTGTGGACGATCCGGCTTTTGTGTCTAGGACTCTTGTGGTGGGCGATTGAGTGGACACATTTGAAGATGGTGGTTGGATTGGGGGATCCTGGGTACGATCGTCGGGTATCATGTAGCATGTAGCTAGAACTTGGGCTGCAGGCAAGGGGGGTATCGAAGTGCAGAAGCCCTAGGCCATGCCAGTGCGTGGCGCAAACGTGGGTAATCAAAGCCAGTACAAAAGTGATTGATGCTACATGTAAATTGGGCAAATACACAACGAGATGGTGAATTGTCTCTATAATAAAATAGATAGTATGTCATTGACCACGGGCGACGCTTCCCGAGCTGCCCTCATCATCTCGTGATTTAATGACGATGGCTGGTCCTGCCTCTAGTATAACATCTTGGTCGTCGTCATCGACATCGTCCATGTCCTCATCTTGTTCGAGTTGTTGGTCCGTGTAGAATCTATCACCATCGGAGAGATAGATACTTGTCAATGGGGGGGAGGTGAGTTTCTTGGCAAGGGGAAGAGGGCCGACGGCGAGAATATGGTCGTCGTTATCTTGGGGGAAATCGTCCAAGAGGTCTTGTTCTTCGACAACAGCGACGGACGCTGCGTCACGCTTAAAGTAGTAACGTAGGCCGACGGGTATCAATACGCCGACGACGACGGCGGATAAGAGGAAAAAGTTTTTCCAGGAAAAGAGATGGAAATCAGCGGCGGAGGTCATTTCGTCAAGACCGCCGCCGATCGTTGTGTGAATGACGGTGACACCAAAGACACCGAGCCAGGTTGTTAGCCAAAAGGGAAGAAGACGGATGCCGACGTGGGGACAGACGATATTGATGACCCAGTGAGGGGGGAGTGGTGCGATGCGGAGGATGATGAGAAAAGAGAAGATGTTGTCTTTCTGCTGGCGAAGTTTGTCGGACCACTTGTCGAGACGGTCTTTCCACTTTGGAACGGTCAAGAGTGCGGGGCCAAAGGCGGCGCTGATAAAGTAGCAGAGGGTTGCGCCTGTTGCGATGCAGGTGCAGGCGAGGGGGAGGGCAATAGGGACGCCCCATACTGCGCCGGCAAGGATGGAGAGGTACATGGAGCCTGGGAGAGAGAAGGCCTGGACGCTATCAGGGAGGGTGAGGAGAGAAATAGGGGAGTAAGAGGGACATACAATAGATAGGTGATGACATAGCAGACGATGATGCGCTCCGGATAGATGTCGCGATACTTTTTCAGGAGGGCATTGAGGGTCTTGAGATCGTCAAACGACTTGGGTATGTGGAGGAG
>JBBPTX010000180.1:0-52376 GCA_038094595.1 Pulveroboletus aff. annulatus
GTATGTAACAGGTGTCCAGTATGGGCGCCGGCGCAACGTTAGCGACACGGCTATTGCTCGTGTGGCAGCGACATGCAAGCACTTTACAGCTTTCGGCAGCCCACAAGGAGGACTGTGAGTTTTCATGTGATGACGAGGATGCATGACGAAGCCTCAGACTTTCAGGAATTTCGCACCAGTCAGTGGGGGGGAGCGTGAACTCCGAACTTATTACCTCAAGCCATTCAATTACGCGTGTATGGATGCGTTATTGATAATGACTGCATACGCAAGTTATGACGGGATTCCCAATGTCGCTAATAAATGTTGGTTGCACCCTAACTGCTAGGCCAAATATCCCTGACTATGGTTACAGACCTACTCACTGACGTTGTAAGTCGCAAACCATCGTTCTGTGGTAAACTATTCTTGACAGTACGTAGCTTCGTAATGAGTGGGGCTACAAGTATTTTGTTACCACTGATGCAGGTTCTGTGGACTTCTTGATCACTCTTCATGGAGTCTGCCCGATGAGGGAATGTGCCGCTAAGCTCACAATCGAGAACGGTCTCAGTGGCGAAATGGGTGGTGGAACTTACACCTATCTTACCCTACCAGGTTCGCGCCATCCCATCTGATTTTACCATCTGATCTATATCCTAGACCAAATTGTAAGTGGAAATGTTGACATACGTTATGTTGACGAGACTGTCAAGACCGTTCTGAGACCTAAATTTGCTCTCGGACTCTTCGAAAGTATGTTTCATCCCATGATTACGAGTGACGCTTCATTGTATCTCTCAGATCCGTATCCCTACCCTGATTATGTTTCCACAATGCGAACACAAGCCACCAGAGACCTTCTCCACCAAATGGAACGAGAAGCCATCGTTCTCCTTGAGAACAATAACAACACACTTCCATTGGGCACAGATATCAGCTCCATTGCGCTTATAGGACCACAGTCTGACAGGGTCACGGTAAGTGCATTTTTCCATCTCCCTATCCTGCGAAACTGATCCAAAATCCAGTTCGGCGACTATGTCTTCTACAATGCGTCTAATAATGGGATCACACCACTCGAAGGTTTCACCAAGTTCCTTGCGAATACATCCGTCAAGATAAACTTCGCGGAGGGCTGCAAGCTCTGGTCCAACGATGAGTCTGGTTTTCCTGAAGCGATCGCAGCAGCAAAGGCGTCTGATGTTGCGATCGTCATGGTTGGCACGTGGTCTTTGGACCAGACTCTATTATGGACTCCCGGCACAAACGTCACCACAGGTGAACATGTCGATTTATTAGACCTGAGTTTGGTTGGGGCACAATTCCCATTAGTCCAGGCTGTCCAGAGTACGGGTACCCCGACAATCGTGGTGTTAGTAAGCAGTAAGCCCATCACCAACCCTTGGATCCAAGAGAGTGCGTTCTTTTCCACTCTATTCCATTTTTTTTCTCAATTGTCTCGCAGATGTGGACGCCGTGATCCAGCAGTTTTACCCGGGAGAACTGGGTGGCCTCGCTATCGCCGAGATCGTATTTGGCACCGTGAATCCATCTGGTAACGTACAATGATGTATATTCGTGCAGGATGCTCATCATTCGGCAGGTAAACTCCCTGTCTCGTTCCTGAGAAGTATTGCCACCGCGCCTGCCTTTTACAACTATCTCAAGGGCGCACGACCGATCGACGCTGGTACTGTTTATGCGAACGGCTCACTGTTGTTTGGACATCAGGTACGTGTCTCCGATATACGCCTTGTCTTCTCTGACTAGAGACATGTAGTACGTCCTCGACACACCCGTCCCCACATGGGGATTTGGTCGCAGACTGAGCTACACGACATTTAGCTAGTATGTATCACTGACCCATTCCGACCAACGGATTCCTACTTACACTCGGCTTTAGCACTGAATTGCAGCTGTCTTGTTCGACTATCAGCACGCAAGAGGATTTCAATGTGACTGTGACCGTCCACAACACCGGTTTGATGGACGGTAAGGAGGTTGTTCAGGTCAGTCAAGCAGATAAGGCCTTGTTTGCGAAATTCTGACGTAAACAGGTTTACATGACAGATCGATACAGCTCTGTCGTCACCCCAAATATGGAGTTGATCGGTTTTACCAAGGTCTACGTTTCGTGCGTCTCCCGTCTCCCATTGACCCTCTCTAAACACGTTTTTGCTGTGACAGTGCCGGACGATCGGTGACAGTGACTATTCCTGTGTCATCGAGACAGCTCGCTGTATGGTCTCTCAGGCATGTTTATCTATAACTTTCCCCCTTGGCAAAAGCCGACTCATTCTTCCAGCCACAAATGGGTCGTCAAACCCGGAAACCTTACCATCTTTGTGGGCACCAGCGAGGAGGCGTATCTCAACACTACGCTCACTGTACAGTAAAGGACACACGTCATGTCATGATGACTGGGTATGCCTGCCCGCATGTGTACTCGAGCTTCTCTCTTAGTTTGCAACTGCAAACGGCGGCATCACTCAGTGGTCAACATTGATGGCACAATATATTAATATAGCTCGTCACCCAAACAGTGGAACTTCATCGTATTCAAAATCCACTAAGATGTCCACTCTGTATGCGAGTTTTCGTCCTCCCATCGACCCTCAGTGCTGGGAAATCAATGACTTGGACTGTAGAGATCCTCGTATGGTCGAGCTAGCTCGCCGTGTGGTCTTACCGGCACCGGAGATGGCGTCTTTCTGTACTTCATCGTGCAAGGTGTGGTGCAGAGTTGCATTGGAAGGGGTTCAAGTTATGCCAACTTCTCGTGAATCAGGTAATTGCTACCTTGTTGGCTATCCCTCCCGATCGGCGAGCCGTGGTACGCGATCAGTATGTGCCTACTGAGCAGGCTGCCTCCATATTGCTCAAAAAGGTGGCGACCGTACTATACTAATAGATAGGTCGGACCGGCCTCAGGCCGTGGCACACTTTGGCCGATTCAACTAGCACATCGATGTAAGCGCTTGTGCCCGCAACATTTTTGTTACTGAGCTATCGTTTGTCCCTGATGACTTGTTCACTCCGTGGCATTGGCACCCCCAACGCGCCTTGGAATATGTACGAACATACGTATATACAAGCCGATCGTATTATAACAGTGATGTGTGCTAACATACACGACCCAATTTATCTATCCGCTACAATCGTCACCCTATTATACAGACGTACAAAGCAACATACTTTGCCCTTGAAACGTATACCCACAGAAAACCAAGAGAAAAAAAAGGCATGGAGAACAAACATCGCACAGGACTCAAAACTTGCCCGCCCACTTTCCCAGATGAAGATACCATGCCAACAACAGCAAGCACGCCGAGAACATCAGCATTCCACCTGTGTCATCGTGTCAGGTTGTAAAAACGCTTGAAAAAGCATTCAAAGCACTCACCAGCGTACCACCCCACCAATTCAAAGCCATACGTCGCAGTATTGATCGCGCCCGATATTGGTGTCCCAGCGAGCGCACCGAGCCCGATCAAGGTCAAAAACATGCCGACGCGACGACCCACGTCCTTGGTGGAGCCCATCGCCATGACCGGCGCGCACACAAGTGTGATGTAGCTGCCATACCCAATACTGTCGGACAAAAAAATCTATCGGTCCCGTGACAAACAAATCGCAAGTCTAACTCACCTATAAATCATGGCGATGATTACGAATGTGCCTTGAGTCGTCATGAATGGCCAAACCATGGTCGTCGTAGCCAGCGCAATGGTGAACACGACCATGACATTAAGGGCACCTAAGCAAGTATCATTAATACCAGACACATAGCCGAGAGGCAAGACAGACACCTATCAAGTCGATCCCCGAGAAAACCGGCTGAAATTCGGCCCAAGATAGAAGTCGCGTTCGCGATGGCCGAAAGATAGAACGCGAAGTCACTCGAAATACCTGCTTGAACGGCGCTGATGGGTATATACATCAACACTGCCCGAGGCGCGTCAGTCAACATCGCGCAGAAGAAAGTAGAGTCAGAAACTCACCAGTGTACATGCCGAGAAAGGCGGTCACGCCAGAAACGCAGAAAACGGTGTACGCTGGATTTTTGAATGCAGCCCAGTTGAACAGGCCACCTTTGGCGTTCACGGGTGGTATCCGTCTATCAATAGTCTGTCAAGCGTGGTCAGTATTCGCACGAAGAATGCGCAGCACGACGGAATCAATAACAAAAACTCACGAGGTAACCCACTCCAAGCAAAAGGGTGAGGATAAATCTGAAAATTCGCATGGTCCACTTGAATCTAGGGAGTCAATCATCAGATTCGCGCCGGAACAAAAAAGGAAGGGCGGACATACCCAACTTCGGTTATTAAACTTCGGGCTGCAATCGGGAACACCGTTCCTCCAACGGACGATCCAATAGCACTCATACCCATTGCCAGACCTCTTCGGTTCGAGAACCAATGCGATATAATCCCTACGGCTGGTCCAAACAAGAAGCCACATGCCAGCTACGTGATGATGGCATGATTCAACAGAGACGGGGAAGAGGAATAAGACAAACTCACCCCGACACCTAGTCCCTGTATCAAGAGAAACTGCCAATAGGCAGTACACTCTGCGACGAGAAAGGTACAGGATATAAGGGTACAGCCGGCGATGAAATAGGGTAGTTTAAAGTATCCGAGGTCAAATAGCCGTCCCGTGACGAGCCCGGGGATGAACATCAGGGCAGTCTTGTGATGAAAATGGGACCGGGGACAGTCACATGAGAGGCAGGGAGCATGCGGAGGAAACAGGACAAGAAAGAAAACATTTCATACGATCAGAAACATTCTTGGTCTCACTGTGCTAGCTTACCTGCACGGAACCAATCCATGCACTGAAAACAAGATCAATAACGCATGATCAAAAACAGAAGATGAAGGAAACCTGACATATCTGATGGATTTTGATCACGAAGAGTAACCTCTTCGTAATATGCTTGGAAAATCTATTTACGCGTGAGCACATCTATAACTTCCAGAGCGGATCAGACGCACCCCCCATGACGTGACGTACCCAAACCTATTTATTATCAAAAGAGGGCATGAGCGCAACGAAGCCGTGTCGAGAAAACACGAACGCCGCGCACGCCGTCAAACCGGCTCTAGAAGCACGATCGCAAGCGTTGTTGTTAGCAAACACTCGAGACAGACGTAGAAGACACACTATACTCACCCAAGTATGACGCTCCATGCCTTGAGGCTGCCATCCGGCGGATTGCCCGCATACTTGGCATACTTGTCCTTGAGTACGACTATATTCACGACCTTCTCCGAGCCCTCGGTGCTTGATATATCTTGTTCATCGTAGAGCGTCCGCAAAGAAGAGTCTGATGGAAAGGATCTCGCGTTCGGTGGACGAGCATCCTTTTCAACGACATCGTCAACACCGTGTGCGAGGATGAAATGTTGATTCGGTTGAACAACCATGGTGACCGTTGGGGGATGCGCACAACAGACAGAGATAAGTGCTAAAGGGGTCGAGGGAAAGAAAATGGCTTGCTGCGTCCATAAATAAGAACTGAGTCGGCGGAGCCAACACGCAGATCCGGGGGAGGACGAGCAGATGGAGATAGTCAAGGGAAAAGAACAAGCGCCAGCAAACGACATCCATCACAATCGATTGGCTGGATGATTATTTCGCCATCAGTCAGGCTCTCTGATCAGCGGTTGTCCCAGGAGCAATGGCCCATGCTGAAATTGGTTGCTCAGCAAGTCGAGACCGCATCATGCGGAGAAATTAAAATTGGAATGTACGACATGAAACTTTGGGCACGGGACTCGGATGCGCATATTGCGTGGATTCCGTATTCAAAATCTTGGTCCTCCCGGGCAAGGGAGGTCGGGGTGCAAGTACCATGCTAGACGGGGTTGGTGGGCGCAATCACGTTGCCTGTATCTATTCACCCGAGGAGATGGACTTGCCGATACGGTAGCCTAACGACAATAACGGCATCGCTTGTGTGTCGCAGCATACGGGACCTGGGGAGGCATACTTGAGCATACCTGACACTCGACGAGGTTGCATACCAAATCCTTCCGAAGTATTTGTCGAGCCTCAGGCCTGGAGAACAATGGATGCCATGACATCATGGACCATGTTATTGATATGATAGCGCGATTTTCACGGTGCGGATCGGAACAGAAGCCGGGCAAGCCGATCAGTAAACCAAGCCAAATTTTTCGGAAAACGCTTCCCATCGCCGTTCTGTAACACAAGAAAAATCGCGCCGGGCGATAAGCAAAAAGGACTCTGAGTATGAACTGTCCACTTACTACAGGTTCACACTGAACAATCCCGAAATCTATCGGTACGATCCACGTTTACACATTCCGGAAACAATTTGTTGCAGAGACGGTTTGGAACAGAGCAGGTGGGAATTGAAAAAGGCACGGCTCCAGTGTGTTCCGTTCTACTTTCTGTTCATACTCCGCTCCCCTCCGAGTCGATGGATCCGAACCGAGAGCAAATAGCACTTAGTTCAAGTTCTAGCTGGCACGCGGCAACAATTATCCCCCCGGTGACCATGTATTTCAGCCGGGCTACAGCCTACAGGTTACGGTACCTTACTTTCCGACGGAGGGCCCGACTTCTACAACCTCCCGATTCGGTGGAATTCGCGAGTTCTGGACACCATCTTGCATGCAAGTTCCAAGCATA
Source organism: Pulveroboletus aff. annulatus (assembly GCA_038094595.1). Taxonomy (NCBI): domain Eukaryota; kingdom Fungi; phylum Basidiomycota; class Agaricomycetes; order Boletales; family Boletaceae; genus Pulveroboletus; species Pulveroboletus aff. annulatus. The sequence continues at coordinate 6,646 of JBBPTX010000180.1, forward strand.
TGTGTGTGGGTTCTTGGCACTACTGATCATATCCATCGATCACCGAGCCCAGCGCAGCCCATCAATATCATGATTAAAAGATAGATATCCCTGATCGTGGCCCTATAGGCCAACAGTCGATACGGTCAGGTACTCCTCCATTGGCCCCACCTACGAGACTGTATTCCCAAGCTAAACACGTTGTAGATAAGCGTTGCCGCGAGCGGTATCTACATATCTGTCACGCTAATCTGGGAAATGTATAGAGAACTTAACGATTAGTTTTGCGAACAGATTAGCACCTCAAATTGTTCACACGTCTATGGGTGAGTAAACTCTGCATCTCAGGGCCGACTGATATTCAAGTTGCCAGACGGCTCCGCTGAGTCAGTGAGCTCTGGGATCTGCTAGGCTTCGCCACAGGAATCCACCTACGTCCTTTCCGGATGGCAGGAAAACCAGCCCTTAAGTGGGGACGGGTACATACTGCATTGACACTGGGTCGTCTATCTAGCATTTGATACTGTATTGAGATTCGAGTGAGTATATTTTGCCATCTTCCCACCAAGACTCATCATAGATCAGTTTGTTGGCTTGGATGACGTCTTCTTCAACGTATCCAGCCATGATTCCAGGCCCTTCAAATAGCATCGTCATGGCTGGCACGTGATCGCATTAGAGTCGGATGAACTCCGGGCGTACCGTACCTCCGACCCCGCAATGATCGTGGTGTTTGCCGTGAGTGGCAAGGCCCGTCACCAACCCTTTGAATTGGAGGGTGCGCACTCTTTCTCGATCGTTGATTCATTTTTTTCTAAATCGCCTTGTCATGGTAGACATGGGGGTAGCTTTACCCGGGCGAATCGGGTGGCCTCGCCGCCATCTTTGGCAATGTGAATTCATCTGGTAACGTAGCCCTGATAGCCTCCATCCATCTCGTCAGTTGACAATCTATTAGATAAACACCCCGTGTCGTTCCCGTGAAGCAAATGGCTCTCTGTTGTTGGGACCCAGGTGCATGTCTCCGATATGCGCTACCTCTTTTTTGTAACTCGAGTATGTCTTTCAAGTTGACATATCCGAGGCTTTGGTCGTGGACTCAGTTGTTGTGCGACACTTTGGAAGCCCACCGTGACCGCGACGGGAAACACTGAGACGAACGGGCACGACGGAACAGGACCACACTGCGTTGGGACGACTAAGACGTACGGGTACAAGATGCGGCTGACTGCTATCTACGACACGCGAGGTAGATATAGTACGGTGCACGTGACGAGTATGCCAGTGGGCTTGCACACTTATGTAACTGGTGCGTGTAATTGTCCCATTTCGACCATAGGTCTGTGCTCATGCCCGTCTTTAGCGCCGACCTACAATTGTCTTGTTTGACCATTGGCACGAAGGAGTATTTAAATCTAACCGTCCACAACAGGTCAGCAAAGAGGTCAGGCATGCAAACAAGTGACATGCCGCGTTCCCAAACTGACTGCTCGGACAGGTTTACATGGCGAACTGATTATCACAATAGCTCTGTTTTTCGTCCAAAACATGGTGTCGAATAGTTTCACTGAGTGTCCATTAGTACGTACCCTCCGGGCCCGCCATCCCACCACAAACCCTTAGGTAGAAAGGCAGTTGTTCATGCTCTTCTAACACCGTGACAGTGGCTGCCGGATGATCAAATGAGTGCTAATGGCGACAATCCCCATCGAGCCGGGTCGCTATGGGGTCTCATAGGCATGTTTTGCCGTGCCTTGCTTGGCAAGGCCAACTTAGTTCCACAGTTGATTGGTTTTTCCAAAGCCCGGGGTGCCCTTCGTGTACGTCCATCATGCTCGACGTTCAATAGTTGAAGTTGCTCTAACCAGTCACATTTGATGTAAGAGACAAAATGTTTCTCCAAAAGTCTGGTACCCTTGGGGAATGCTGCAGGCGAGAGCCTCGTGGCCTTGATGGGGATCGGAGACATGAGAAGTTCCTGTGATACTCTCAGAACGCTCCGAGGAGGCCACCAAACCCCTTTTGGGTAGCCCACGTGAAGCTGAAGCAAACAGGACGAACTTGAATTATGCCATAGGAAAATGGTGCTATCTAACCCCGTTTGCCGCGAACTGCACCTGCCAGCGTTGAAGGCATTACAGGACTAAAAGGGAAGTTAAACCTGCGAGACAGATGGTTATTGGACAAGGGGCACTGTATCCTCCGTTGACGCGTCTGGTTTTGAGACCACTGAACCAGACGTTTGAGAGCACGAGCGCTCTGCCCCCTCGATGCTTGGTTTCGAGACTTGTTGCCCGGTAACCCTTGGTAGACCCTAACCTTTTCTTTAAAAAATGCCCAACCCCGTCCCCTCCAAGTTCCACCCGCTTGCAATGTGGATCACCTGGAGGTGTAATATCTCGCAGTAAGCCCTCGCGTCCGTCTCGTTTGTCTCTGTTGCAACACTTACCATCTCGTTTGCTTTCCTTTTAAGTCCGCACTCATTCCGCTCATGACCCCTCCGCTGAGGTCAACCTTGACCTCGGGGTTGAAGTCGAGGTCTGGTCCCCATCGTCCCGTGCCATACCCTGTGCCCCCGTCGCCAGCGACACGGCCACTCGGGCAGCACACACTCATCCCAGACGGACTGTCGCACCTCAGCCCACACCCCATCTTTCAACCTATTGACGACGCAGAAAAGGCATGGTCCAACAAACTCGAGCGTGCGAGTGCCTCGCTCGAGGAAGCCGTTGCTGAGTATAAGCGGTGCTATCGCCGCGCCCCACCTCTCGGTTTCGACGAGTGGCGCGTTCCCCGCAGCGACCGGTGGGACTACGCAGGCAAGCACAACGTCCAGTTCCCCGACGAACAAGACGAAATTTATGCCGACATGGAACCGTTTTGGGGAATCGACACCACCGAGCCCTTGCATGCCCAAACCCCACTCGAATCTGAACCTGACCACGGCCCCGTCGCCAAAACACCCTGTCTACGCCACGCTCCCCGAAATACAATCGACAACACATGCTGGGCACAATCGAGAATACACTGGCGATGTGGAACAAGGTTTGCCCGTGACACGGATGGTCATGTCACCATATGATAATCCAAGAATAGGGGACTGTTAAGCAGGGCAATGGAGGCAGCTGCCAATGGGACCAGTGCGTTTGATATATCCTCAGTTAGAATAACTTGCGACTCGCGTTTTGGTAGCATTGACGAGCAAAGACTTGCCTGCGAATACCCGATTCGGATGGCCCACCCGACTCACCCGTGCGACTCAACCTCTCCCTGTCCAACCCCCAGCACCGTCTAACTCACCCAGATATCCCCTTCTCTCCCATGGAGGAATAAAAACATTTATCTCGTCGCACCACGCGACCACGGACTCCTGTGCACACCCCTCGCTCCTCCTCACCTACGGCCAATTCCTCTTACATACAGAAGTTCCTCTCCATGACGCACACTCGTCCCATACTTCTCTCTTCGTGCAACCCTGCTCCACCACGACATTCATCCACCCGTTCCCTACGGGTGGACCGCCAGGTTCGATAAAGATGACGAAGACGGTGGTGGCCCATCCGACGGGGGCCTTCCCTGGGATCACAAAGTGGACGAACGTCTCGACTGACGGAGGGGTACGACGGGCATGCACACTAACGCCGACTCCTTCTGGGTACACGGCCACCGTGCGCGACTTGTCACAGTTGCTCTCTGTACCCCATGACGCAAGCGAGGCTGTGGGCGAAACGCAGAGTGAAAGGGTAGGTGAACCCGGCGTGTATGTGTGTTGCGTTTACGGATGGGCCGATTGGGTGTGGCGAACGAGGGGGCGGGCATTTCGGAGGGTGCAGGGGAGGGGGAAGAAGTGGCGGTTCAAGTTCATATTCGATGTGAGTAGTATGTGTGGCGTGAACATGGTACAGGGCTAACGGCACCAGGTCAATGGGAACGGGTGGTTAGGGCGGTTTAAACGCCTCCTGATGAGCAATACCGTCATCTTCAAAGCGACGATTTACCCCGAGTGGTAAGCGCGTCTTGTCGGAATGCGCGTGATGCTCATTGTATCATAGGCACACGTCGCGGATTACACCATGGGTGCATTATGTACCAAAGGGTGACGAGTTCGGATCGGGATGACATTGAAAAAACCTGCACACGTTGAAGCGAGATGGTGGCGAACCAACAAATTCACTGACAAGTGCCTCACGTATTCGATGAACACTTGACAGGGAGGGACAGCCGTGCTTGCGAGGGTGGCACCTCGCCCGGGCCACACCTTTTTCTCTGCTAGCTCGTCTACATCAATGTACCCCGTTTCTCTCAAGCATGTAGACGCGTTCTGCCGCAGCTGGGTGAGCCCAACCCGACGACTTGACGATGATTCGCCTGTCAACCTATCGGATGCCGTCCATGATTTACTCACCAACGTCATCGCACACATGCCACACAGCTTGTCATCCAGTCCCTCGTCCCGGGCCCCCCCGAAAAAGAGACGTGCCGCGTGGACGCGAGAAATGCCACGAAAGGCCCCGGCAGCGCATGACGTTGTTGAATAAACGACGGGCTGTTTTCTGCCTAGCGTTCGACGTCACGCTGCCAGAGAGAGATAGCGATAGGGTCCGTCCATGGGAGCGAGCCGTGCAAGATCTAGAAAGAGACGAAGAGGAAACCCCGAGCGTCTAGATGCATTCCCGTCGACGGCGTGGTGATGTCCGACAGGATGGGTGAGACTGAAATCAATGCGATGCTACCAGCGGGTTGCTGTGGATATACAGCAAGCACTGGCATGCACACCTTCGAGCATGACGATCTACCAGGTAACAGAGGGGTGTTTGCGCAACGTACCAGCAGCCATGCTCGCCGGAAACCGCCTCCCATTGACCCCGACCGCATTAGGATTCCAACGCCGGTCCCAAGATCCTTGAAAACAAGGATCTCATGGGATCCGTGCCCGTCACACCATGTTGGATGTGCCAACGCAGCACGTGGTACTCGTGTTCCAACTCGGCGATGGGAGGTCTCTGATGGGGATAACACAGGCTTGGCAAGGACGCCCGCTCTAGCACTGTTCAACATGTTTACTGCACCAAGTACGGTACCTGCATGATTGCTCAGCGCGCAGCCACAGCTCATTAAAGACATGGATCGCAAGAACCGACTCCGAGGGTCTCCTTGACTCTGAATCTTCCGTCGATGCGTACTGCCAGCTGCACAGAAGGGATCTGGTGTACAACGCGGGCATGGTTCCCAAAGGGACCGGTTTCCCATGACGTCAGTGATAGGATGTCGTTGCATACCCTCTGGTCATATATTCGTATACTCGTAGCTACCTCGAGTCCATCCATGCGTTAAAAAAGAAGAAAAAAAAAGGAAAGAGAAAGAGCAAGCACAACGAAATCAAGCATTCTCGACATGGGTATTGCAGTCATAGTTGTGTGTGATCCATGCATGCGCCAGTGTGCCCCATCAAACCCAGGAAGGAGAGAGAGAGAGAGAGAAAAGAAAAAAAAGAAAAGAAAAACTCAATCGAGCACCTCGAATCGCCCGCGTTTGCCTTGCCGCATCTCACCCTCGTCGTCCAACCCGCGCTTCTCCCCAACAGCCACACCGACATCCAACCCCACCTCCATACCCTCGAACCCAAACCCCCCCATCAAATTCTCATTGTTCACCAAGTCTTTGAGAATCGCTTGGTACCGCTCGTCGGAGAGACCCATGCCCGCCAACGGATTGATCCGTCCATCGTCGTCATAGCTGTGCATCGACGACGAGGACGAGGACGCAGCAGCGGCACCGACAGCAAGCGCTTCGTTGAACCCCGTGTCCGAAAGCGGCGGCACACCGACCGGCGGTCTCGGTACCTTGGCCATTTGTTGAATCACCTTGAGATGCATCAAATGTTTCTGTGCGCGCGTCACAAAGGAGATATCAACCACGCGAACGAGACGCACCTCGAGCATGTCCAGCAAGCCCTCCTTGGTAAACGGTTTCGGCAATATATCATTCATCCCAGACGAATAATACGTCATGATCTCGCTCGGCTTCGAATTGCTCGTCATGGAAATGATGGGCGTCATGTGATCAAACTGTCGTATCAATGACGTGGCAGATATCCCATCCATCTTGGGCATGACAATGTCCTAACCCAAAATGAGACACTTGGACAAAGGGACAGGGGCAAGGAACGCACCATGAGCACCAAGTCGTACTTTTCCAAATTCATCTTGGTCACCGCACCGACGCCGTCCACAGCCACGTCGATCGCACAGCCAAATACCTGTAGAAACTTGCTGCTCAACCGTCGACTCACCGCATCGTCGTCGACCAGCAAGACGCGCGGCGGGACTGCCCACCCGGGGACAAACGTCGACCGACGCACGCGTAGCTTCTTATGGCTTCCCGTGCTTGAGGATGACGACGAAGACGACGACGGAGGCGAGGGCGATCCACTCGACGGATTCATCGGCGTCGGCTGCACAACCTCTTCCGCCCCCGGACTCTCCTCCTTCTCATATCCCTCATTCTCGTCTGCCGCCCCCTCATCTCCCGGAAACGTCCAATTCCCATTGCTATCCTCGACGTTACTCCGAGGCAACAAATGCCCAAGCGTAAACACCTGTAACCCCTCGTGGGTATGCTGCGCAGGTGGCTCCCACATGTCCGGGGGAAGTACAAACGGTTCATCCCCCGTCGCAGTCGCCGCCGACGTCCCAGGATCGTGCACCTGGAGATGCATCTGGGATATCCTCGACAAGGCATCTTGGCCCGAACTGGCTGTCACATCTGTCCCGCTTGACGAGGACGATCGTGGGGTCATGGTCGAACGAAAGGACGAGCCACTCTCGGCGCGCCGAGACATTTCGTTCATCTGCACGAGGCTCGCACGTGCAATAGCACTCGGATCAGGGTGCCCGCCGAGTCCGAGAACCCGTTGCGCTTCTTGCGCTGGCAAAAATTGTACTTGAGGGTTTAGATTTCGGGATGCCTGACTGGCACCCTGACTTGCTTGACTCTGGCCCTGGGTGTGCCCTAGTGCTTGCAGGAGCGAGGATGACGACGATGGTGGGGGTTGTGGGACGGGTGAAACCACGGACATGGGCTGTAGAAAGGGACTCGGTTGAGGTTGCGAGTTTGCAAATAATAAAGCTGCTGCAGACGGGGCGTTTCCGGCTCCTGTTGCAAAGAGGGATGAGGGAGGATGCGTACTGGGGGTCATACTGTGGGCAATACTGGGTGGTGCAGGGGACGACACGACAGGCGTTTTTGGCCGAGGCACCGACGGGCCAGCCATGGTAAATGGTCCCGCTGTCGTTGGTGCCATGCTATCCTTGGATTTCGCTAAGACGACGAAAAAAGTAAGTATCACGACGGAAGAAATAGACGGCGAACAAAAATTCCACAGTCCATCCATTTCCATGTGAACGCTCTCGTACGAACGACAAGCGACGCCTTAATGTGGCACACACCGGACCGGCACCAACTACGCCGTTACCTCACCAAGAACCCGTCTCGGCCATGGGCAACCAAAGCAAGTTTCCCGCCCAAGCAACGGCAAAAACCGGATAAAAGATGGAAGGGGAAAAAAGGAGACCTAACAGACGACTGACTTACCCCCCTCCATCCCTAAAAAATATTGAATCAGACTCTGCATTAGGCCGTCTTGGGTTGCCATGTTCTTTTGGAAATTGACCATTTCGCCGAGAACGTCGCGATAACATCGCTCCAGTCCGTGCACACGTTCTTCGGACCTCCCCACTTGGACACGGAGCGCATCATTCTGTGCCTGCAGTGACGCGATCTGTTGCTGTAAGGCGGAGACGGTGTTTTGTAGACTGGTGGACATGGTCTGGAGTGCGGTGGACTGGGCATGGAGGGAAGCTGTTTGCGACTGGAGGGTGGTTGTCTGTGACTGGAGTGCCGTCGTCTGGCTCTGGAGGGCGTTGGTGTGTGACGCGAGAGAGCTTGTCTGTGCGTGCAGCGACTCGACGTCACCGACGCCAGAGGGGCCGGGTGAACCCGAAGAAGCGGAGCGGAGGGACGACGAGGGGACATTGTTTGAAATGGGTTTGCGAGCGGCGGGTACCTTGCGCTTGATGTTCTCGAGTGCGTCGCGGCGGTCGATGTGGAAATCCGGATGGCGAAATGTCCACGAGTGTTCGCCAAACTGGGCGTCGTCCGTGTTCTTGACCTGCATGATTGGGTGAGTATATCCCGGGAAGAGCGGGCCGGCTGGGAGAAAGATGAGGCGATAGCCTTGCGGCGGCCTCAAAAAAGGGGGGCGGGGATCAGAGAAAAGAAGCGCGATCGTGCGCAAGTGATTACGCGAGCAGACGGAAAAGGAAAGAGGGATTCCGAAGTGAATGATCGCACACCTTGTGGAAGTCATACTTGTTGAGTTGGCGGACAAAGGATGCAAAATTGGAGTGCTTGAAGAGGCGCGGGAGGATCGATTTTGTGAACTCGTTCATGTCCTGCGAAACGGGGCATGCGATCTGGAGCCGTGTTTGGATGCAACGGAAGCCTACCTTGACAACAAAACAATCGCCACCCGGACCCCACGAGACAACCTGGGAAAACGACTGATCCTCGAGCATCCTGGCGACGATCGTGAGAGGGCAGCCATCGGAGGGCAGAGGACGTACTTGTACAGCTTCTTGACAAAGTCGCACGTCGCAGGCATGTTATCGTCGGTGTCCTTGGGCTGGACCTGCGGAAGAGGTGCGGGCGGCGGGGGCTGCTGCGGTGGGAGCTGTTCGCGTTTCATCTGTCTCGACTCTGTGGGCCGCTGATTGTACGGGTGTGCATCGTCGCGGGAATGGGATGTGCGGTGCATGGTGGCAGGCCATGGGGGCGGGGGGGACACATGGCGGTGGCCATATGGGGAGACCCGGGCGGAGGACGAGTTGAGCGGGGGGAGCGTGTTCACGTTTGAGCGGGCGGCGTTGACGGGCGGGAGATGGAGCTGAGAGGGCGGCGGGAGATGCGAGGAATGGAAGAGCTGTTGACGCACGGAGGCGTAGGGTGGGCCCTGGGGCGGTGGATCCATCGAGAACAGACCAGGGCACGAGTCGCTCTCTCGACACTTTATTAACCTTGTCGCACAAACCCAGCTCAGCGCAAACAGCCGTCAACTCTGCCATCTCTACCCCGCAGCTCGTGCGATGCCGGTTGTCGCCGCTCGGCATGGATCGGCACAGAGGAGCAGGAAAAAAAAAGAAAAAGAAAAAGAAAAAAGGAGGGGGCACAGCAACATCGACGGACGGACGAACGACTGCCCGGGATCGACGTTCTCGAACGGGAGCATTGCCCGACACCGCGGTCTGGACTTGCAACGTTAACTGCCATTTTTTCCCTCGCGCCAAACGACGGGATGGCGCCGAGAGAGGCACGCACGTTATCCACTTCTAGACCACTCTACCCCCGCGGTCTAGATTCCCCCCTTTCATTATGTCGGCCCCGCTCTCCCTACTCGTGTTCTGAACCACACATCGACCATGTTAACTTGCTCACTGCCATGTCGCAAGTTTAACGTTTAGTGGCAAGTTTGTCACCACGGCGTGTTGTGCGAGACAGTACTAGTAGTGTGCCACACGACACGGTAACATGGTGGCGACTAAGACGTACGGGTACAAGATGCGACCAACGAGACGCGGCGCCCGTGACGGGCTTACACATGGCCCATATACTCTTCGAATCGTAGTTCATACCTTTTTTTTTTCGTCCTTGAAAACACCCCATACTGCCATATTTCTCCGTGCGTTACAACCGAGTCTACGGCAAGGCGGCCGCAACAAGTGGCTGTGCATGGGTATTTCGTTCCGCGTGATCCCGAAGTGAACCGAAGCGACCAAATTTCTCGTTCGTCTTGTTCCTTCTCCTCGTCATGGCTTCCCTCGCTCGGATACGCCCCTCCATCGCACGTCGTCTTGTACGACTTTTCTTTTTCTTTTTCTTTTTCTCATCCTTCTCACATCCTTTTAGCCCGCGTTTGCACGTTCCATCACCACCTCGGCCGACACGACGCAGCTCCGAGACACCATCACAGACCACACCAAACCTTTCACCGTCAAACTCCACGAGGACTCCTTCCGCACCTACCAATGCGACCCACCCACCCTCGACGTCCAAGTCCAAAAAGACCAGCTCCTCAAGATGTACAGGGACATGCAGACCATGCGTCGCATGGAAATGGCAGCCGACTCCCTCTACAAGGCCAAACTCATCCGTGGGTTTTGTCATCTCGCCATCGGACAGGTCAATCCACTCTTTTTTCTCTGCGTCACACCACCCTGCTCACCCCACCTTGCTCTAGGAAGCCGTCTCGGTCGGCTTGGAATACGGTATCACCCCCGAAGACCGCGTCATCACAGCCTACCGGTGTCACCCCTTTGCAGTCATGCGTGGCGGGACCATCAGGGGTGTCATCGCTGAACTCCTCGGTCGTCAAGACGGCATGTCCCACGGAAAAGGCGGATCCATGCACATCTTTACCCCATCCTTCTTTGGTGGTAACGGCATCGTCGGTGCCCAAGTCCCCATCGGCGCAGGTCTCGCTTTTGCACAAAAATACCTTGGTAAAAAGACGGCCACGTTTGCGCTCTATGGGGATGGGGCGAGTAACCAGGGTCAGGTCTTTGAGGCGTTCAACATGGTGCGTGCATGGATTGATTCTAGAGACAAAAGTGAAGATATATGTGCGCATATAGGCCAAGTTGTGGGATCTCCCATGCGTATTTGTATGTGAAAACAACAAGTACGGCATGGGCACATCCGCAGAGCGTAGTTCCTCCAACACCGAGTACTTTACCCGCGGTGACAAGATACCCGGTATCCAGGTTCGTTTATCTCTTGGTGTCATCCCATCGTTGGTGCACACGTATTCATACATAGGTCAACGGCATGGACATCATCGCGTCCAAGCACGCCGTCGAGTTTGCACGCAACTGGGTCGTCGAGGGCAACGGCCCCCTCTTGATGGAATTCGTCACCTACCGCTACGGTGGTCACTCGTACGTCCCCGCCACTTTCGTCTTGAACACATACCCACGTGATGTAGCATGTCCGACCCCGGTACGACATACCGCACGCGCGAAGAAGTCCAGCGGATGCGAAGCACCCAAGACCCGATCCGCGGCTTACAACGGTACATTGAAGATTGGGGTCTCGCCACCGAGCAAGAACTCAAGGTTCGTCTCTCGTTATCTACGTCATCACCCTACGTTGAGACCACGTGTGATAGCAACTCGACAAGGATGCCAAGGCAGAGGTTGACCAGGCCGTCGAAGAAGCCAAACGTTCGCCTGAACCACGTCCCAAGGACCTTTGGACGGACATTTATTACAAGGGCACGGAGCCACCGTCGATGCGTGGTCGTGAGCGAGACGAGGTGCGTTTGTCTCGTGCGTTTTTTTGGGGCGCATTCTCACTCTAGACAGGTGCATCATTATTGATGGGCCACGTGATGGTTTAGAGGGGCGGTTACGTATGCATACTTGGGACCTTTCTTTTTACGTTAGATGATGGACGCGCGTGGTGAATACACAATCGAGTGCGCCCTTTTTTTGAGACGTGGTCCCATTGCGATGGGCGGCGACCGACGTGGCCACGGGACTTTTGTATGTCCATTCGAATGTGTTCCTACATGTTGTGCATGTGTGCCCGAGGTACATTGGATTTGCACGGGTCATGTGTCCACGCAATGGAGCCATGGCCCGTACAAGCCGATTGTGTCTTACGTTGAGCTATTCTTGTCGATGGGCATGGCTAACTGGACCCCCGATTTAGAGCGATTGATGAGCTCCAGAACCTCTGGCCGGCGAGGCCAGGTCAAGAAACACCACCCTCATAATGAATGATCAGTGCAACTCGGTCGAATCTCACTTGGAGTCATCTGGGACTATGGTCACCGGGCACAACCAGTCTTTTTATACGAGCATACGTGTAGGATGTGTTGCAAAATCTCTTATCAGTGGGATTATTGACCGATCGGGAAAGCTACTTACTCCCTGGGACGAGGTACACGCTTGCAGAGATCGTGGCGGAGCGCACCCACCGTGCCCAAAGTGCACTCGACTTGCACAGGCCAAGTTTCCGTGAAATGGAAATTTGACCCGTCAAGTCCATTGTACTGTATCCCACTTGAAGTCATCCTTGTCAACGTCGCTATCGCGTCAACGATGGGACGTCGGGGACGCACCAGCCAGCTCGAAAACCGATATCTGGATTGCTTGTTGATGGAGTGACTCGAGGCAACACCCTCTGAAAGCGTGGTCGAGCAAGGGCGAGGACGTAGAGGCTTCAGAGTTCTTATCATGATCAGTGATCGCGATAAGAAACGACGCTCTCACGTGCAAACCCACAACTGGATCCCTAGTATGTGCACCACTGGGGCATACTGTGAAAAAAGTGGTTGATGGAATGTCATCCTGCATGTCGAGAACCACAAGAGAGATGTGTCAAGTTGTGGTATGCGTCCGCAATCAACGGACAAAGGTATTCGCTTCGAGTCCCCTAGAAGCGCAGGCTCAGTACTCTTCTCAAAAAAAGACTGGACCTCCCGATCTGAAACGCAGCCAAGTGACGAGACGAGTTTCACCCAGGATTTTCGCTACGCGTGCACGGGTGATGCAAGGATTGGTTGGGTAGAATGGTCCCACGACGACGGCACGTCGCAACGACGACAAGCGCCTCATCACGAACCAGACATTGCGGTACTGTTTCGCTCGAACCTGATCCGCGGTGCAAGAGGACGGTTTGAACGTCCACGCCAGACACCCGTCTCACCTAGATCGCGTAAAATGCTCAGCGATGCAACTGAGCGAGTGAACAGGCAGACGCACACTGACATTCCTTGACCGTCTGTTTCAGGGCGAAACTCGTCCGAGGGAAGAGACACGGTCGTACGAGTGGTGCCCCTGGGCGGCTACGGTGCCTATATGCGCATGACACTAGATTGACATGAGTGTCGGCTGTCAACAGACCGGAGGCAATGCTCGACCGCCGTCCACGTGGCCTCCTCCGAGGCCATGATTCGGAAATCTCATCGACGGAAAGTGGACCTGATAAATCCGATCGAGGTGGGTTGACAAGTGCGGTGGAGAGGGTATGACTCACCACATGGTTACAACCGCTTCATAGATCGATCGAGCGTTGAGCTAGATGGTATATGCAGAGGGATATTCAAACCTGCTCATGATTATCGCTTCAGACCCGAGGCTTCGTGGAATAAGGGACTCGGACTGCAGGAGGGGAATGGACAGCAACCTGAAGAAGAGAACTGCGCAGAACGTCATGCCAGGGCAGACCAACGGTCGTGAGATAGAATATAAAATACCGGATCGAGCTCAGTTGCGTGTCTTCTGCCTTGTTCGTCTTCGAGTTTCGTGTCTGTCTAAGATGTCGTGGTCATGGAGGAACAGCTAAAACCTAATCTTCTCCGAGGGGCAAGACCTTGTGTAACACACAGCGATCACCTCCTCGGTGCCACACATTTCAAAGTTCCCTTGGAAACATAACAGCCCCTTGCTAAACGCCAAACACGCTCCGTTCTCTGAGGACCACACATTCATTGCGTATCGAAAGGCACATTTCGAGTGGTGTCACGGAAGAATCGACTCACAAAGTCCCAGGTCGCCACCGGGTACGTCCTCGATGCAAACGAGAAATTATACGTCTACTCGCAAGTTGTACGACTTTGGTTTCTTGATCCTCTCGCAAGAACGTATATGAGTCGAAAGTAAAGCTCGACTTCACGAGGTGCGTGCGCTACTGGATCGTGAATGGAGAACGCCGCTTCTACTGACCACTGGAGGCGATTGGACGACGTTCGTAATCCAGAGTTTTCTGATGTAGTCTTTCCCGCACTTCTTGCAAAGACGATACATCATCGAATTACCAGCATACCATCCGAGTCCACTCTACCGTATATCGTACGAAAGGAGAAAAAGTGTCCCAAAAAGTGTCCATGATCAAAAAGTTCCAAGAGCCCCTGTTCATTCCCATGTCTCATCAACATCAACGATGGTGATGGTCTGGTTCAACGTCTCCAAGAACGGAAAGAGTCCAGCCTACGCGAACGAATCCGATCAGCACCCATCCCATTCTAATAATGTCGCATCCACTCACCCCAATGAGCGTAATATGTGCTACACCAATCAATGCAGTCCCAGTCTTGGTCGAGGTGGGCACTTGCACGGTGAAGTTTTGGTACGGAGGCAGCTCTTCTTCGTGGTACTTCGGACTATACTGCCCGTTGTACAAAATGGTGTCCAGGACGTCTTCAGGGGACGTGCAAGGGCGGTCTGGACAAGATTGTAACCCGATGACGACAGCCACTTCTTCAGAGCCCGTTAAAGTGTTCTGTGGAGCAAGGAAGGTGGAAGAATGGTGAGCAAGGCAGGTTCGGCAGGAAAACGAACAGAGAGATAGTAAGTCCGGGACGTACGGGACGTTGTATCTGGACAGTTAGGTCACTCCCTTTGCACACGGTTTGGTTGAAAACTGGCAGCCCGATCTCAGCGTTCTGTGCAAAGGTGGCCGTGGCAAAGAGGAAGATGGCGAACAAGTGCTTGAACATGATGAACGATGGGAGTAAGAAGCCTACGCTGCGTCTACAGAAGCTGGTCAAGGAATGCTGAGAACGCAGTCGAACGCTACACGCTTTATGTGCACTCCAGAGAAGGGCAGCCTCGATGGGGATCATTGCCCGCAAACCTGCTTCTCATTGATGGAATACGTCCGGGCGCATGATCATCATGGCATGGATGACATGCACTGGTGGTGATTACGTGGCTTGGCAGTACAGCTCCACATGCGATGTCCACTAGGGCGTCCGTCAGCGTACCCCGCAGAGGGCAAACGCCTCACCACAATCCTCATCAGAGGTTAATGCAATATGTCACTCTGACGCAATCCACGGTTGAAGACTTGGACATGAACACAGAACATGGTCGATCGCAACGCATGTTGCCCAGAGCCCAACGGCGCAACGACAAATCAGCATCATGATCAACCCTTGACCCTTGGGTTCTGGGATGAGCCTTACTGAGAAAAGACGGTCGTCAACGTGCGCGACTCACACCTTCACCTTGGGTGGCCGCGGTGTCTATATGCACCCAAAACGCGTGGACGATGGCGGGCATTGTCTCCCGACCTCTTCTGAAGGAAATTCGACCATCATTTCGGGGATCGTTCCACTTCCAGTCTGGCCGCCCAGAAACGATGGGTAAACATCATAGGCCCCATTGTACAACCACCGGCACCGCCGTCTTTCCTCTCCTACCAAGTTTTCTCGCGAGGACCACGCAGCGTCCTGTAAGAGTCGGATGCACGACGGTACGGACGCCGCAAACGCGCCCCTGCGACACGTTTGACCCAACGAGTCGTTCTTCGATGGGAATGCCGCCAAATACACTGGATGTGGGTGACCTAATTTCAGGGGTGTACAGGAGGTTGGAACAATAGTCCAATTGTAAATTGAGGAATAAGTCGACGCCGAGAGGTTGGCCAAGACACATACTCCAGGTACGTTTCCCATATTCACCCTCCACACCCGCGGGCTCAACTGATAGTGAGGGAGGTATGCGGGACGAAGTCCACGTTGTCGTAAACAGGTCGCCTAGGTACCTGTTTCATATTATTCTATGACCAGCGATGCAACGGGTATTCCCGTAACCTGTTGGAGGTGATCAACTCTATCGCAAGATACGAACCTACATTCAAAATGCGACCAGAGAATGGGTGAGCGCGAGAACGGCGGTCAGTATTGAGAGGGTTATAATCACATGACCATGTCATCCGTGATCATCGCAACGCACCTTTATAACCTTGAGCTGCGCGAAAATGTACGTGCGAGTGTTTGTTTCACGCATTGATCCGTTACTTTCGAGTTTAGCACCTCCCACACCTGAGTCTGGATTGCAACGCCATTGTGCCAAAATGACATCTGTGATCTTGAAATCTACCCGAGGCTGAGAATAGGCCCCTCCTTCCGCCACTAACGTACGCACATCGCTCAGGCACATCTCAAGCCGCTCTGGTGGTAGTGCGCTCTCAGAAATGAACGTGGAGTGGGTTCGGCCTGGTGGCCGGTATGATCCTTCTTGCGCAGTGAGCAGTTAATCGGATTATCTCCGCTTGCTGCGGATTGAGGTCGATCTCCTGCACGATCCATCAGACTATCTATCATCGCGCCCTGCCAGGGAACTTACATGAAGTAATGGTCACTAAACGAGAAGACGATAGGGAGCCTGCTGCGCAGACAGCAGTCGCAGATCTGATTCGGTCCGGGTGGCGTAGTTCTGCCTAGGCCTGTGCACGTCACTAGCATCGACCTTTAGCATTGCAAGCCCGGACCTACCAGTGGTGGTCAGGTGGAACTTCTCTTCGGGCGTAAACCGCTTGCCAGTTGGTGCACAAACAGATCATCTGATGATCAGCCCGGTCTTTACCGATATTCTTGGTCAAACTGGCCATTTCCTGCAAGTATGAATCAACCTCGATGATGGTTGCCAGCCAGATCAACAGCGATGAGGTCGCATTTCGCTGCCAATATCTGAATGGATACTAAGATGATTTCGGTTTTTTCAGCACATTGCACGGACCACAAACAAACTACAACGTGGAAGCAGTATTAGAACTACATCCACGTCCACCATAAGCCAACGAATTACCGTTCGCTCTACTACGTATGTACCATTGTCCACGCACGCTACCGTACGAGTGAAGGAATGAAAATGAGTCCCGCAAAAATGTCCTTGGTCAACAAGTCCCAGGAATGTCCGTAATGTCCGAGTCCAACAAAAGAAAAGGTTCGAATCAATGCATTCACCTCACGCGACAGAGATCGTCTGGTTCAGTGTCTCCATAAACGGATAGAGTCCAGCCTAAAAACCGAAGCCACATCAGTAGCCCGTCCTGACAAAAGTCTGAATTGTATCCACCCACCCCAACGAGCGACAGATGTGTCACACCAATCAATGCAGCTCCGGTCGCCATCGAGCTGGGCACCTGGACTGTGAAGTTCTGGTACGGAGGCAGGTCTTGTTCATGGTATTGTGGGTTGTATGGGCCACTGTACAAGATGGTACCCATGAATTCGGCGGGAGGCGTGCAGGGACGGTTTGGGCAAGATTGCAACCCGATAACGATGGCTACTTCTTCAGAGCCTGTGAGGGTATTCTGTGGAGGAAAAGAAAGGTGGGGACGTAATAAGTAGGGAGTTTCGAGGAGAAAGTAATGAAGGAGACGCAAAGGATGGACGTACGGGGCGTTGTACTTGAACAACGAGGTTATTCCCCGAGCTCACAGATTGGTTAAAAGAGGGCAGCCCAAGGTCAACGTTCTGGGCAAAAACGGCCGTGGCAAAGAGAAAAAGGGCGAACAGGAACTTGAACATGATAGGCGACGAGCGTGGAATACTTGAATGAAAAGAGAAAAAAAAATCGTAAGTCGCGAAGAAGGAACTTGAAGTGAAAAGGAAAGATCGTGTTTAGCGAGAACAATGTGGGATGTCGCAGACTTTATACCGACGGAACAATGGGATCCGTGCCCGGCTCGACGCCGTCGGTTACGCAATAATAATTGCAGTGGCGTCCGGGCTACGGCAACACATACGTATCGCAAAGGCACTGCGTCTGTGATTGTCAGTTATGGCTATGGATGATGATCACCGTGTCCAGACCCATCCAGCGTGCAGCAGAATCGCTCCAAGTGCGGACGGGGCGCGAGATTAGGTCAAGAGGGCTGCCTTGGACTTTGGAGTTGGGGAAGCCACGCCGCGTGCAGGTGGCATGTCGGTGCCCGACTCGTGCTCTGCATGTGCTTGCAGAAAAGTACGACGTCCACCTTCCGCTTGGATTCGCGGGTTCTGCTCTCCGAAGAGAGTGGTCACGCGAAGCTATGCTGCACGAACTTTATCATCGTATCATCGCCTCGAGTCGCGACTTGTTCGGCCATTCTCCTCCGAAACTTTACTGCCTGCAAATAAATCTTCTGCGAAAGATCAGTTCTAGACTCTGAGTTAGCAGTGCAGGTCAGGTATGATCAGAACGACCGTCTTCTTATTTCGAATGCCCGGTAAGTCGGTGGGGAGAAGGCGCACTTTCCAGGCAAACAGTCTTGGAACTGACTGGCTATTCTTTTTAAGTGTTGCCACTGGCAGTGCTAGGTGCCTGCTTCACGGGTTGAATTGGCCTAAATATTCTCCCGTTTGAGGGCTCTCAGACTTCGTAGTCGGTCCGGATTGTTTACAAGAAGACAGCCTTCTCGCACTGGCAGTCGCCGCGGTTCTGAAACCTGGTACGTATCATCATCATCCATCAAACACCCAGTCAACTTCTTGACCAGACGATGTCTACCAACGATCGACACACGCCGTGCCAGCTGAGCTGACGCTGATAGCTAAACCCCTCTTGTTGCCATAACACACTCGCCTTGCATTCGAATTCCAAATCCCCAAAAAGCGCACCACCAACGATGCGTGTTTCAAATCACTTGCAAGAAACCGTTTCAGGTGCCTTCGCTTAATGGCACGTCAATCAAAGTTAGTCTCCCAACTCAACTGCCTGCGAAGTAACTTGAGCTTCTTCATATCTCTCAGGCTCTCTCCCTAGATGCTGGGGTCTGCTCTCTCACGACGAACTTGCCTCGAATTCCGGGACCTCGTACGTTCCCATCGTTTACGCGTATCCCCTTTGCATTTTTAGGGCTCACATTGTATCCCCTTTTATGTCCATCCTAAACACTTTTTCTGCTTTTCGGCGTTTATTGCTTCTATTCGGGATGCAAGATGATCCGGCGGTTCATGGGTATTTCCGTACCGAAAAATCCCTCGCGAGTTCATAACGCTCAGGCTGACGCAGCAGTCCGCGCATGCCTCACTTGACTAGTCTCTACGAGGGTTGTTCGGGATGGTGACTTGCCGAGAACGAGGTGACGGGCGACCACATAGTTACCTAGAGGTTTGTTCTTTCCATAGATGGTCTAGCTCGGTTCAAACAAGAGGCTCGGAAGAGGCAATGTACCGTGATGCGCCAATGCAGCGCCATCGCAAAATCCCGCTGCTGTGACCATATCTCCGAGGGTTCGGACAATACAATTGGAACCAACGTCACACGCGTTGAAGCTCCGGTCACTATTCCAAGCATAGTCTGATATGATGAGTGTTTCTTGATGAATTTTTTGCGACGGATGGACTATATGTCACATGTGGAATGAACTAGCGCCACAATGCTTTCTATCTTACCAGGTTCATTTCATCAACATCGTGATGGTGGACTTGACGTGGCGCTTGAAATATGATCGCCGCGCGCCCTATATCATACTGGGTCCGTCATTTTAGTCGGTGAAGGAGCGGAATCACATAGGTGCGGCGAGAGAGAGAAAAGGAGGTGGTTGTCGATCCCTCCCGAGTACTAGATCTACTTCGATCATGGCTTGTTTCCACTGAATGGACGGAGATGGTGACTGTTGCGGCCCACCATTCCATCCGCCGCCAAGTTGTCTTCAACAGTATTTAGCGCCACTGTAGCACCGTATCCGTCTTGGCTACGGAAGTTGTTCTCGACCGAAGACAACCCCCAAGTTCCTGACATAGTTTGCTTGGTATTGCCAAGCTGACCCGCAGCACCAGCTTGGAAGGGGTCGTTGGCAGGCTCCCTTTCCCGTCGGACCATCGTCCGCAGTTCGGTATCTGCAAGATAGCCGGATCCGGCATAGCAGAGAGTTCAATTAGATGGTGGCTATTGACGACGACGGGCGGGTCACGAGATCATAACGACGTCTCATCGTCAGGTTTGTCGTCTTCTTGGTCATCGTTATTGACTAGCTAGATCCGACTGAGTTTCTATTCAATCTAAGGTCAAGCTAAATTTGTTGCAGAACAGCTTTATCGTCTTGAATATCAGCGGCGCCATCAGAAGTTAAAATGGAAGCTCAGCTGCATTAAATGAACGCGCACACACACTCCGATGGCAGTCACGTACGTGCAACGTTGTTGTGCCTCTTCTGCCAGTTCACGTCATGGATAAGTCGGCGCTGTGCGGTTTCCCTAGTTGTATGTGGCTATGGGAGCCCTGAATGTACAGCTTCAGCTAAGTTCTCGATGGGAAGAATGAGACAAGTGGAGTAATTAGGAGCGACAAATCGCTTCCTAAGGCTTCTTTGGGAAGGTGAGTGAGGGATCGATGAGATCAATCTCTGAATCCCGTCGAGTAATCAGGGGCGCCTACTTGTTTGACCGTAATCTGGTCGGACGTATTCAGCCAAGGGAATTCTGCCCTGAAAGATGGGGAAGTAGGGAGCGTTCGCCTTGAGAATTGGGGTGGAGTGGACGTCGATGGAGTTACCAGGAAGAGGAAAGCCGAGATTCGGTGTTTGTGACGCAGGATTGACAGGTGATGTGTGGCGACGTCGCGGTACGGTTGAATGGCAGTGGCAGGCATACAGCGAAGTTTTCCCGTTTCTGATGAAGGCTGAGGGACCCTCGGCAGCGAACGTTAGAGCATTCAAGTTGGATCGATTATGAAAGAAGGGAGGAATCCCCATTCTGGAAACTGCAGCCCATGAGCTGTCCGACGCGTAGATAACCGGTGAGAGAGTGACAACGCACCTTGCCTGCACGGTCGTGGTGTGATTATCGTTCCGACGGAAGGCGGGTGGCAAAGCAAAAAAAAAGGTTCTGGGCTTACCACACGAGCTCGACGATTGCGGGGTTGTTCTTGTCGCATCATCCAGGGGCGTTTTCGAAGCTGGATGCAATGGCGAAAACCCCTGGCACCGAAGGAGAGGTATTCTTAAGCGGGCACACGGCGGGCATGCGTGGTTCGTAATCCTAGGAATCAGGGTGTTGGCGTCAGTGATTGAAAGTGCGACGTCGAACGACACTCAGATGAACTCGTGGCAGACGATCGTCGAATATTACATGACCGACGGAAGGGCGAGCGAGCGTCGGTTTGTTATCGTGGGCCAATCAGCGAAGACACAAATAGCCTGGTGATCTCGGTGATGAGGGAAATTCCAAGGAAGGGCAGCGGGGTCGAAGAGGGGCGGTACGGTGTGAAAAAGGTTGTGGTGATATGAAAAGGGCCACAAAAAAATGTAAAAGACGTGGCGTCCTCCCGGGACCGGGCGGAACTAGTTTATTACATTGAGTGACAATTAGATCGAGGCAGGAATACAAGAGGACTGATGGGCTGCGATGGCAACGCGAAGAGGGACACCACCAAGTGAAGGCACAGCGGGAATCGTTACAGCGTTACAGCTTTGCCGGCGAATGGGAGGACGTGTGACATCGGCTAGATAAGAATAAATAAATAAATGTAAAGCTAAAAATTACATGATTCATCGGGGTTTGCCGAAAGGATATTCGGTTATGCAGATTTGGTGTGTTATGTACCGGTTGTCTTCTGACCACGACCATCTCCTTCTCCCTCGCATGGTCCTTTGAGGCCCTGCTTCCCCTTTTCTTCCCTTCTCCCTTCCGACAAAGCCTCGCCGCACCCAAGGATACCGCTTGTGGTACGTCCCCCAGCCCTTGTCTACCTCCCCCTTCACCTTGCTCGTACCAGATCTCGCGACCCTTGCCGGCTTCTACCCTTCCGCCATCCTCAAAGGACCAATCAGTAGTACGCTTGAGCTCGGCTCGCTGCTCTGATCGTATCTCTGCATACCATCTTCTGCGCTTGACATCAAAGGGCCTCCGCTGAACTCTGTTCGCGTACCTTTTCTGTCCTCCCATTGTAAAATTCTATCGCCCCCGTTTTCTAATCTCGGAATCAGCCTCCTTGCATTCCTCTGGATTCGAGCTTACCATGGCCTTGTCTCTTCCGATCGCATCCGCTTCCGTTCCGTCCGATGGCCAGTCCCCTCCGTCCGACGATGGATCTGTATCACCACAAACACCAGTTTCTCCTCCAAACGTCCAGCCTATGACCCTTCCGCAGTCTTCTGACCCCCAAAACACTTCCCAGCCTCAATCTCCCTCCTCTGTCGCCGCTGCTGCGCAAGTCAAAAGGAAACCCAGCCGTCGCGCCAACACCGCTGAGCGACGGGCTACCCACAATGCTGTTGAGAGGCAGCGCAGGGAAACCTTAAATGGTAGATTCTTGGCAAGTCCTATTCCAATCGTGCATACCCTCTGATTAATTAAACCACGTTGCAGGACCTGGCCGCGTTACTTCCAAATCTATCTCAGATCCGCAGGCCGTCCAAGTCTGCTATCGTCAATTCCTCCATCGCCCACATCCATGCCTCACGTCGTCACCGCCTCCTCGCGTCCCGCGAATTACGCTTGCTTAAACTCGAGTCCGATGCCCTTCGCCGCGAACTTAACGAATGGCGTGACCGTGCTGGACTTCCTCGTGTCGACGAGCCTGTCAGGGGAGAAGGGTTCACTATGGTCCTGAATGGTGAAGTCGAGGTTCTGGCTGCCACTGTCGGTGAAGAGGAAGATGAGGGCCAGGGCCAGTTTGATGGTTTTGAAGATGGAGATGAAGAGCTTTCTGGCTCTCTGCCCACCATCATGGACGATAGCGAGGATGTCATGGCCGCTGACCCGCACAAGAATGGCGGCGTTTTCGGACACAACATCACTGCAGGCAGTACGAACCCCGTTGACATGAAGATGGCACGAATGATCCCCCGCGCTCACCCTCCATCGCACAATGGCCCAGTCATTGCTCAGATGCCGCCGACCGTCTCCTTTGAGAACCCCTCCATGCCTGCTCTCTATGAACCCCAGGTTTCCTCGCACTACTCACCCCCTGGTCATATGGGACAACATGGCATCGCCACACCTGAGGCCGACAAGGTCTCTGCCTGGACTGCGAACATGTACTCGGGTTACAACCCTCAGATTCAAATGCAAGCGCAACGCCAAATGGTTACCCCCTCGAATGGAACCCACGCTGTTACCCCGTCACCGCCTTCTGCACCGGTTGCAGGTTTCAATGACTACGCTTACTTTGCCAACCTCAAGCGACAACAGCTGATGGCGCTTCAGCAACATGGTGGGATACCGTACGCAGTCGATGGCGATGATGCATCTTCCGTCGGCTCAAGCCATAGCGGACGTGAGAGAAGCGGCAGTGCCTCTGGTGGCAGTGGGTTTAGCTCCCCGCCGCATGTGACGACGACGTCGGCAAGCTACGAGCTGTCCAATGCGATTTCCGACTACGGCCTGGCAAGAAGGATTGGGACCTCTGGACTCCATGTGAACACGACTCTATCTGGCGCGTGGAGAGAAGATGGGATGAATGGGATGGTCATGAAGCCGACCATGAACTCGCCCATGCACGTGGTTGCCAACGGTGGTGGGTATGGCATGATGTTGTGAAGGTAGCGGGGATGGCCTCGTGTGCCCGTCGCTGTGCCCGTCCTCTGGACTATTTTTTTTTGGCAATGGGGGTCTGCGGCCTCTAGCGTCTTGTTATCCGTCGGTCCTCCCTCCCCCCTCGCTCGCTCTCTCTTGTGTCGTGACGTGACCTGTTTTGGATGTGTTATAGTCTCCCTCTCTTGTTCGTGTTGTCCCCTTCGCCCCTTCCTAACCTGCTAAGCATACCTCCTTTAGCTGACGATGGTATACAAAATCGAGCCCCCCCTCTCCCTACTACTAATAATTACGAGGTACCTCTGTACTAACACTCGTTTGTGCTCTGTCTCTTTTTTTCGTTTTCTTCTTTAATCTCTTTTTCCACACACTCGTTAATTGTGTTGAGCAACGCGCTATGCAAAAACACCAGACCAGAATCTTGTCGCTCTTTTTTTCTTGACTCATTTCCATAGCAGTAATCGTGTTGCCCGTTCTAGGCCCAAGTAGGCGCTGATCCCTGGGAATGCGTGGACCTGGTGGTTGGGATGGCGAGTAAGCCATCCTCTCCGTGTACTTTTTTCTCGTCGCGACCCATGAAAAAAGATGACTGATTTATTATTCATAAGTATCCGTACCATAACGTACGTAGAGCTAGAGAATAGAGCTAATAATAATGTTGTTGTGAGTCTCGTTGTCACGTTGGTTGGAAGGTGGTTGACGTAGGGTCGGTATGGGTGTGAGAGGGCGGTCGTGCGAGGATGGGGCGGTGGGTACGGGATTCCCAGAGGGTGGGCCCGCCCAATCATGGTTCATCCAAAATCGAGACGCTCAAACAGATCAGCGACGCATGTCGTGATGAAACGACACGTCGGACCGGGACGGACGCGTCAAAACGAGTGGACCGGGACGGTGCTGCGTAGACCGTTGTCAGCATTTGCAGAACGGGAAAGAGCGGTTTTCCCGATTCCAATTTCCGTCTTCATGTCCGTTTGTTCCGAGTCCGGAGGGCTTGGCGACCGATGAGGTACAACCGGCGTGCGCGAGCGGTGATTGTTGCTGGGTGCCAGTGTTCTCTCTCTCCCTCTCCTCCGTTCGAATAGTAGATGCGTATCCCGCTGGAAAAGGCGGACGTTCGACGGTCCACGGCCGTATATGCCACATACGCAATGGCTGCTCCTCGGAGTTGGGTGAGACGTCATCCAAGATGCGTTTCGGATGTCGATATCGATACCTGAGGGGTGGTCCAAGGGTTGGTCAAACCGTGTACGTAGGTCTCCTTTCCTATGTGGTCATTGTGTTCGTGCTTTCCGACTCCCGAGGTCTTCTTTCTCGTGATATGCGTGCAGGTCCGCCTGGAGCATACGTGACCACGTTCCTCCGGGTCGTGCGTGCGTTCGAGTAAGCAACGACGGACCACGAGGTGGTGTGCGTCAACGCCTGATGGCATGCATGCGCATACAAGGGGCATCATGACCAAGGACACCACGTTATTGCCTCTGCAAGTTTAGTGTCGCTGACGAGGAGCGGTGCATACATACCTGCTGATTTCAAGCATACACCGAGCACAGCGTCCGAAAATCACAAGCATATGCTGCAACAGCCGGTGAGCACGAGGGGGATCCCACGCTCCATCAACAATGTAGGGTTGTTGTCATGCGCAAGTGGGGTTGAAGAAGGACGGGGGGTTGGTACCTTTTTTTTTTCTTCTTTTGTCTGACTTCTAGAAGTGCGGAATGTCGTCGTAAGCGTTATGTATACCTACGCACCTTGTTAGCGTGTCGGCGAGGGGGGAACCGCCGCGTTGATCGCTAGTTTACACTGGCACAGGCCCGCTATGATCGACGATGGTGGCGGCCCCTTGTAGGTACGCACTATCCCCAATATGCGGCTAGTTTCCCTCGAAGTCGGAGGATGGATGGACCCGTTGGCGATGAGAATACGCTGCACGCCTTTTGCGTTTGACAAGCGATTGCCAGTGTGTTTCGTCCGCCACGCCCTCTTCCGACGGTGTGTCCCGAAATAGACATGTTCTTGGGACAAACGGTTGTTCCGAGCGTATGTCCGGATGGAGAAAATCGGATGATGGCAGCAGCGACAAGAATACACTAGTAGGACTGCGATGCGCGGCGTTCGCCAAGTCGTCACCACTTCAGAACGGACCGATTCGAACAGTACATCGTCCGAGCCCAAAAAAAAGTCCGACCCTACCACGACCGACGTGCCCCGTCCTGGTCCACCACGACCATGGTCCGCAGAATAGCAGTCCTCATCTCCGGTTCAGGTCTGCCCTCTCTTCTAATCCATCACTGATCTCACCACCCGATGGCACAGGCACCAACCTCCAGGCGCTCATCGACGCCTGCAACACGCCCCGCCTCCCACACGCACACATCGTCCTCGTCTTTTCGAATCGCAAGGCCGCGTACGGGCTGACGCGTGCCGCCTCTGCGACCCCGCCGATTCCGACTCGGTACCTCGCCCTCCAGCCATTTTTGAAGGCCCATCCGGGCGCGACGCGGACAGAGTATGATCTGGCGGTGGCAAAGGAGATCGTCGAATGTCGTCCGGACGTGGTCGTGCTCGCGGGGTGGATGCATATTGTCAGCGAGGCCTTTTTGGAGGTGATGCGGGGATCATCGTCGCTGTCGGCACCAGCTTCAGGGAGCCAGGGCGAGGGCAAAGGGCGAGGGCGGGGTCAAGGAGAAGACGGGGCTCAGAGCGAGAGTCGGAGCGAGGGGGAGGAGAGCGAAGGCAGAGGAGCGCACGAAGGCACACCCATCCCCCGCGACATTCCCGTGATCAACATCCACCCCGCCCTTCCCGGCCAATTCGACGGCGCAAACGCCATGGAACGCGGCTTCGAGGCATTCCAGCGCGGCGAAGTCGACAAGCTCGGCGTCATGGTCCATCGCGTCATCGCAGAGGTCGACCGTGGCACACCCATCGTCGTGCGCGAGGTCGAGGTGCACAAGGGTGAAGACCTCAAAAACGACTACGAGCCGCGCATGCACCGCACAGAGTGGGACATCATCGTCGAAGCGACCAGGATGGTGTTGGACACCGTCAGACCAGTCGATGCTTGACATCAGGTGTGCTTGATCGTATTCGATTGTTGTATTCTACAGGTTCTAATGCTACGTACACAGGCCCTATTAACCTATTGCTAAATGATTATGATAACAAGGCAGGAATATAAACATGGTGAAATGTATGCTAGAATGGAAATCGCAATGGACCCGTGTGCTGCTCGTGGCACGTTCGCGGAGCATGGTAGTGGTCACTACACGAGGACGACCCGTCAGACAACCTTGCAGCCTGTCAAAGGAGAGCAACATACCCATCAGGTACGCCCTGAATCGATACCAGTGTCCGCGGTGCACGGCGGTGATGAGGTGGAGGTGTCAACGCAGTCGGATAGCGACTTGGAACCGACTCGGCGTAACTCTCCTCGGAACACGCGTCTTCCTCCTCGGGCCAAAACCGTTCTACAATTTTAGTGCCTATCGAGGGCTGCGAGCAGGACATTCACGTCAGTATCGCATTGGGGCACTTGACGTCAAGACGACGACGTACCACACTGTGTAGCGACGTTTGCGATGACGAGTCAAAAATCACGTTTGCCATACACATGGGATCCACCAGTTCCGTTGCTGGCGTGCAGCATGCCGAAGACGAGGCATCCAAAGAGGATGAAGAGGAACGAGAAAAGATCGTCGTGGAATGGCGTTTGAGGCCCAGCGTAAAGGAAACGGAGGACCTCTTTTTGATTAGGGGGCGCATGGTAAGAGGGACCTTGACTAGTGGGGACGAAGTGATGCGGGCCTTTAAGTCGTGTTGAAACGTCACGAGGCCAGAGGGTGTGATAAATGGAACAGGCGGTAAAGGCATGTCGTTGCCAGGTGGCTTGCGAGAGGTAATCTGTGTGTACGTCTCCACTTGCCGGTCCCATCTTATATTCGATCCTGCTGGTCCATGCCGTCGTGTGGTGGGGCTCGCTGTACAAAACGCCGGTGGCCTGTGGATGAACAAGAGCAAGCGGCATCTGTTGCGCCAAAGTGGATCAGGGTTGTGCAGGTCCCATCCGCAAAGCATATCGTTATGGTAATCTCTCCTAATTATTTAGAGTCTAGGCAGATCGAAAAACAGGGCTGCGATCGTGACCGCTCCAAGGTGCTGTTTACAATTTCCGAAGGTAACGCGGCGACCCGGCGCTTCTATTCATGTACAGCATTTGATGGGGGGGCATGCTGCAAAGAGATCTACCTGCCAGATTCAAAAGGCCGAACACATAGGACCGGGGCTGTCGCTCACCGGTTGGGTTGCTCGCTGCTAGACACCCGGAAGACCAGCCATGTCTTCGAACCACCGGACAAGAGCTGCGACCCTGCTGACCGCGGCGTCGCTTTGACCAAGGCGCAGATCAGGCCGGAACCTATTGTCTCGGTGTGTATAGGGCATTGTTCGGTAACATATCTCGGTGGTCGGCTTGTTATACGGGGACGCCGTTAATGTGATCGTACTGCCGGGTTCCCAGGTCGCAACGAGGTCTATCACATCACATCGTATCAGAATATTTATCTGATGGCGAGTAAACAGATGACGTGCTCTCAAAATAGAGAATGTCGCCTCGTGTCAGTGCTGGTGAGGGTCCCAAGCCACCCCAGGCATCTGCGGTGTCTCGCCACGCAGTGAGTTTACAGACGGAACTGTGCTCGTCACCTAGGATGAGCCTGAGGATGGATATGTCTTGTCCTGTGTCTAGCCCCTTTTTCGCGCGGACGGTGTCGGGACCCTGGACTTCGAGGGCAGCTAGCAGCACATTGACTTTGCGAGATCCCTTGCCCGATTGCGCGGCAAGGTAGAGCGAGGACAGGGGTGTGAGCTTATGCAAGCTGAATTGAAAATGGGGGAACCGGGCGATGGAGGAGGCGTCCGAATACTCGACAGAGGTGCCTGTTTCCTGGGTTTCGTAGTAGGTTCCTCGGGGGAGTGATCCGGTGGGTCGGAGGAAGGAGGGGGCACCGGTGGTGTTTACAGCGGGCGTGGGGGGCCAAGTGACGAAAGTGGTGTCCTCATCTGCGGGTAAATAAATTACGGTTCTGACTGCGGATCCGGATATGACTTGAGCGAATGAATGAGGACGTACCGGGCGGGTCGACAAGGTCGTCGCCCTGATCGGATTGAGAGTTAAAGATGACGTTTTGGTAGAGAAGGGAGATGCGGCGGTTGGCGGCGTCGAGCGTGGCGGGTGGGTAGGGCGGTTGTTCTTGGATTGTTTGCCAGACATAGTGATTCGGATCGGTGTCCATGTCCGCACAGGTCGGAGCACCGAGAAAGACACGAAAATGGACCATCGCTCGGTCTATGAGATCGATGGGCGTCAATAAGTTCAATTGCACTGCCATCAGAGTTATATCGCGATCACGTGACCAACACACATCGGCACGCGTGACATGTTCAAACGATTTCAGTCTTGTCCAGCACCGACTTGTCCACCATGACCACCTTTCTCGAGCTGTACGAACCGCTCGATGTCATTGGAAATGGCTCGTTTGGAATCATTCGTAAAGTACGGAGAAAGTCTGATGGCCTGGTACGTAGTACTGTCTCTGCCACCGTCGTTTCTCCAATGCTTCGTTCTAGGTATTCGCAAGAAAAGAAATAAATTTCGAGCGCATGAGCGACCGTGACAGGAAGCAGATTGTGGCCGAAGTGTGCGTCTACCCTCTTCCTCTTCGTTCTCTCTCCTCATATATCCTCAGAAACATTCTCAAAGACTTGAACCACGAACACATTGTACGATATCACGACCGATACGTCGACAGAGATGCGGGCATCCTCTACATCATTATGGAGTATTGTGGTGGGGGGGACCTCTCCGGCATCATCAAACAAGCTACGAAACACAATAGACCCGTCTCAGAAGACACGATATGGAACTATTTCATGCAGATACTACTCGCCTTACAACACTGCCATCACCCACCTAATCAAAGTCCCGACGTCGACCCCAAGGAGAGGCGTCCACAGATCTTGCACCGGGATATAAAACCGGACAATGGTGCGTGTCTCGTCGACTTTGTGGCCCACTCATGACCCCGGTCTCCAGTGTTCCTCGACGAAAATAACTCTGTCAAACTCGGCGACTTTGGTCTGTCGAAAGCACTCCCGCAAGCGAGTTTTGCCAACACTTACGTCGGCGTACGTATCATCACTGCCTTCTCGTGCGACCCTGACACGAACTGGTCCCGTCAGACACCGTATTATATGTCTCCAGAACTAATGCAAGAAAAGGCTTACGACTCAAAATCGGACATTTGGTCCCTCGGTTGTCTCATCTACGAACTCTGCGCCTTACGACCCCCTTTTCACGAAGCGACGACAAAGGCCGAGTTGAGCATACTTATAAGGTCAGTTTCATTCACGGTCGTCGCTTGCCATGACACAAATCAGCTGTTAGAAACGGACGGATACCACCTTTACCAAGAGGTTATAGCCAGACGCTGTCGAGCGTCATCAAAGCCATGTTGAATTTGAACGTGAGTCGACCGATCGTCGTGTCCTCCATGTTTGATGACGTCTGGTCATGCTAGCCGGCAATGAGACCTTCGGCGACACAACTTCTCCAACACGAACGCCTAGCCCTCATCACCAAGGTCGTCGAGGCGGAAAAGATGTTCGTAGCGCCCACTTCGTCTCCTCTTGCATGCTAACGCTACCGAATATCCACAGGCTCTTGACAGTCAAGTCGCACAAATCTGCCGTCGTGGCAAAAGAACGCGAAATCGCTGCACGGGAAGCGGCGCTGGTCGAGCGAGAAGCCAAGCTGACTGCATTGGTTGTAGAAAAAGACGCCGAGATCCTTCGTATGCATACCCTTGTCTCGACAGCTCAATCTCAGCTCGACACACGGATACGGGAAGCGGTAGGCAAGCGTGAGGAGGAACTGCGGCTGGCGATACGGAAGCGCGAGGAGGAGGTCGCTTCTGCGATGGCGAGACGAGAGGACGAAATCTTGTCCGCGGTACGACAACGTGAGCAAGAGGTATTCGATGCCTGGCGTGCGCGGGAGGAGCAGATCAAGGTGGAAGCAGAGACGATGATTGCGGAGAAGATGTCATGGATAGCTGCAAAGGAGGCGGATTTGGAAGTGGAGCAGAATAGGCTTGACGAGGTGCAAAAGGATCTGGAGACCAAGCTGGCGACGTTGTCTTTGCAGGAAGTCAAGGGTCGCAAGGAGAAAACACCACTCGAAGAGGTCAAGAGTTTGCTCGCACCGCTCGTTCAGATGACCGAGGAGCGCGGACAAGTACGCGAAAAGCGCACTGCAAGTACCTATTCGAATATGGCAACGCCCCGTAACGTTGCAAGGCCCGCGCAAGACAATATGCCTTCTGCCATGAAGGGCGTGATCCTCACGCAAACTGGTCAACCCATCGCGACGCCTACTCCGGCCGAGCTCGCCAACCTCTTTGTCAACTCACCCAGAGTCGGGCTCGACTTTGCAAAAATCTTTGAATTCGAATCGGAGGCCGAAGACGAGAGCGAGTCTGAGGGAGAAGTGATGCCACCTTCGCCTACGGCTCGAGAACGGCCCCTCTCCGAAGTATCCAGTCATTCTTCCGGCTCAACCGGGGAGTCGACCTCGGGATCAGCACCGGCACACTCATCACGGCTTCGCAAGCCCTCCATCCGGGGCTCAGCCCAACGACCATCTGTACGCCACATCAACTCGCTTCCCGCTTCTGCCTCGGACCCCACGGGGCTGACTTCATCCTGCGTGAGGATATCCAAGTCAGGCAGGACGAAGTGCACACGCGAGGAGACGTTATCGTCGACGAAACAATCCAACCTTGGGCGGCCGGCCGAATACGATCTATCAGACGAAGAGAACCTCCCGAGCCCGTTTTTGCGACGGGATGAGCGCGAGCGAGTGTTTCCGACGAGTGGGACGTTCAAGTCGAAGCGACCGAGCGCGGGACATTTGCTGAGAGCGGTCGCGGCGGCGAATTCTGCGGCGATGTCTGCGGGAGGGAAACCTGGTGCACATGGACATCTTTCGAAAGCGTTGGGGTCCAAGATGGCGTCTCCGTCGCGGGCGAGTAGGAGAGCGTCGTTGACAAATGGGGCCGGAAAGGAGGTGAAAAGGACGTTGTCACGGGCCTAGCTTGGGTCGCGGTTGCTTTTTTGCTCAAGGTTGGGACTGGGGTGTGTTTTGTTATGAAGATACGTGTTGTCGTGTTCTTACGAGCAAGTGTTTTTTTATCTTATGTGTTAGTGTAGCGGTCTCATGGAGGTGGGACTAAAGATGATGCACATGGTGTCGGACGTGGGCCAACACATGTCTTTTGAGTGATATTGATTTGTCCAGTGAACAGTGAGGCCTGGTGAGGCTTCGAGCTTCAAGGGTGCACCGGGATCTTCATACTAAGAGGCGGGTGTTGTGCGGCCAATGGGAGGCCCGGCACCTGCACTGCATGTAATCTTTCCGAGATCAGTTCTAGTACTCTTGCGATCTGGAAGTCATCCACCATGGCAGAGGATGATGACTTTATTCTCAAGGTCAGTCCCGGTATCCCATCCGTGCTTGCCTGCCACAGAACCATGCACGCTAGGTCGTTCTAATCGGCGACTCCGGTGTGGGTAAATCGTACGCGGTTTCGCGAATACGAAGTTGTTGACACGCATTCTCTGACCCCTGGTTTCACAGAAATTGTATGCAGGTTTCACTCGCGCGCGCACGCCGTTGATAGCACGAGTATTCATAGTGTCGTCGCGGTTCACCAAGAATGAATTCGTTCCCAACATGAAAACGACAATCGGTGTAGAGTTTGCGACCCGTATCGTCACGATTGGCGGCAAGACCATCAAGGCTCAGATCTGGGACCTTTCAGGACTCGAACGGTTTCGCACGATCACGTCTGCGTCAGTGCATCCTCACCTCACTTTCATGCCCTCGCCTCATGCTTAACCAGATCTTGACAGATACTGTCGCGGTGTGGTCTGTGCACTGTTGGTGTACGATATCTCAACACGCCACACGTATGTTAGTGTGAAGAATTGGCTGAAGGATCTGCAGGCCCAGGCAGACCCAGACGTTGTGGTCATACTTGTCGGGAACAAGTGTGATCTCAAGGACCTCAGGGCAGTCTCTACGAAGGAGGCGAAGAAATTTGCAAGTTGGTCAGGCCCAAAATACTTTGGACTGTTTAACCTAATGCCATGGTTCAGGCGAAAACAAAATGTTGTTTACTGAAACTTCGGCGCTGGATGCCTCTAATGTGGAGGCGGCTTTTCAAGATCTTCTCTCTGGTCAGTTTCTCGCTCGTGTTGTTGGTCGGATGTTGATGCCGTTGGCAGGGGCCTTGTTTGTCGATGCCTTGAAGCATGTCGAGGAGCTCCAAAAAGATCTCTCCGCTTCTACCTCACAGCTCACCGAGATTCAAAGCCATTTCGAGGCACAGTTGAGAGAAATTGTTGTTGTACGCAGCGATTTGGAGACATGGACAAGTTCAAATGCCAACAAGACAAAAGAAATTGCGATCGCTACCGGGAACCTCGAGCGGCTCCGTGACGACCTGGCTACTTCATCCCCACAAGTCAAGACTTTGGAGCATTCCAATACCACGAAAGCGGAGGAATTGGCTGCCGCGTGCAAGGACCTCGAGAACTTTCGTCGTGGTCTTTCCACCAGAGCTTCTTGGACTATCGAGGTCAACTTTCAGCAGCGCTACGAAGCTCAGCTTGTGAAATCAAGAGATTCAAACGCCACTGAAACACCAGATACTCGTCAAATAGAGGAGCTTGCCATGGCTCGCAGGGACATAGAGCGGCTCACTCGCGAGCTGTCGACTTCATCGGTCCAAGTCACTGAGCTTCAGCGAAAATATGATATGCAGTCGGTGGAGCTTTCCACTGCACATAAACTCATCGAGAAACTCGGCCATAAATCCGTTTCATCTTCCGAGCCTGTGCAACGCCATGTGGCACAATCAGCGGAACTTCATCGCGAATCACGTGACCTCGCTTCTCTGCGGGACGAGTTCCGACTCTTCCAATCTCAAACCACCGAGATCCAGCAACGTTACGAAGAGCAACTGAAAGAGATCAGAGCCGTGGTCACAGAGAATCGACCCCGACCGCTCTTAGTGCAGGAGTTCCTCACTCTGGCAGACAGCTACGCAGACACAACTATCCCGCTGGCGGTGGGAAGACTCAACAAGGACGTTCAGCTGGTCACGTCAAATATGGCCAAGTATATCATTGTGGACTTCCAAACTCGGACTGCGGAACAGTCTGAGGAACAAATCTCTGCAATTCAAAGGGTCTCACAGTACGTAGGTCAAGGCCTAGTGGACCGCTTGGGAAGGAGGGAACGAAATGACGTTCTGTTGTTTCTCCCAATCGCATTCCAAGCCTATCTTATATACCACCTACGTTGGATCATTTCATCATGGACCACTGAGAACGGTTGCAACGATCTTATCGACAAGATATACGAGCGGATGCAAAAGTCCGGTAAGAGACCGCAAACCGTCAATGTTTCTACTAACGGCAAACTGGTCTGTAGAGATACAAACGATATCGGGCCGTTGGCGATCCCTCACACGGACCTACATTTTACCCGCGTATAAAAGCGACCCGAGCACGGTCCTCTCAGCTACACTTTCGGGGCTCTCTGACATTGCTGTGGCGGCATGTTGTGCTTCCTCTGTTTCCGCTGCGAAGTCAACGATCGCATCCAAGTTCGGGAACAGAGTGTCATACATTCTTTCAACTGCCGGGCAGCTAAGCAAGGCGATCGGAGATGTGGTTTCAGCAGATTTCAAAGTCTTTGCTGTCCATCCATTTGAGACCTTTGAGGAGACGACAATGGAGGAGGACGTGGATGACGATGGTCAAGGTATGTCGAGGAGAACAACAACGGAGCAGAAAGTGTTGTGTTCGACCCATTTGGGGTTGACAAAGCAGACGCAGCTGCAACCCGAGCCGGGAATTAATATTATGGATATATCGACAGTCATCAAAGCAAAGGTTCTCCTCGAATCCTCCCCAGATCCTCCTTTTATAAATTAGCAGCTAGTGTTGAGCACATTGCAGGTTTATTCGAGTCATTGCATACTCATTGTAAAATTTGCCCAGTGTACCACTTTGAAATCGGTTCGTTTCATGCTGGCAAGCATCTTTACAAAATGCCCTAAGGTGGTAAGTCATGGCGTCTGGTGTGCGCGCATATATATATGTTTTCGATGGCTTGTACACTATCCGAGTTTGCAAGGTATGTATGGCGCAAGCTGTTGAGTCGTACGGAGCGTCTCGATAGTACGTGTTATGCACTGGTGTGGGTGGTTCAGTCCTGACTGACACTTCAAGCTGTAGTTAATCATTTCATCTTGCCTACGATCCAGCAGACACACGTCCGTGGTGTCCTAGCCCGAGGTACGAGAATCTAAGTCATCTTGTATTCACACCATTCTTGCTGATTTGAGATTTCTTCAGCCACTACCACACTGGTAGTTGTTTTTCGACTCGTTTGCCAGTGGGGTCACACTGGCAGCGTCACGGTGCGCCACTCATTGCGTCGTCCTTCGAGTTCTGGCATCCCCCCTCTCGTTTGGTCGCTTCCTTCGCCTAGATCTGACCAAGTGGTCTCCGGAGTCCGAGTCCTGAGTCCTGACCCTCTGTCGTGGTCTTGCGCGTTCTAGTTCGTTTTATCCACCATGACATGTCGTATTCTTGATGTGCATGTGTAGCATTATAGGACTGCGAGTCGGACGCCATCAGTATCGTTTTGGTGCATCCCCCTGCCCCTGACGGTTTTCTGTTCAACTCTTTGTCCTGTAGATTTTTCTGACCTCGTATCACGACGCTGCGCATTCGTCTCGTCGAGTTTTGGTCACATTCCAGAGGCGCCGTGGTCTTCTGGTAACTGTATGGCGCGTTCGTGTTCAAGTTGTGTCCCGACTCATCACTGTCCGGAGTCATGTACGTTCAGGTGCATCAGTAAATTTACAACAGCACGGCATGTAAAAATCTCAAGTACTTGTCGAGCCATCATTGATTCATTGCAGGTCTCACCACGGGAAGCAATGAAAAACGCGGAAACACGGTGTATGCAATCGGAGGTCTCCAAGCTGTCGAGCGTACTGACTGCCCACCAAGACTGCCATCCTGTTCTCTCTCGCCATCATCATCGTTGAACACCCTATACTTGGGCATGTCAAGCCTTCTACCACTGCAGCGGACGTTTGTCAGGGCGGTTAGCGACGGGCCCGTTGAGTATTGTCATGCGCACGCAAGTTGTGGATACGTGCGGGGCCAGCCAGCCACGCGTGGATCCGGTCGTAACGGTGTTCATTGGGAACACATACAGGCACGAATCAGGACACGTACCTAGACAATCTGTACCACTCAGAAATGACCACAAGCCAATCACCGACTGCCACAAGAACCTGCCACACCGATGAGGGCAGAATTAAAACCTACAAGAGCTTGAGCCGGCAGGCATGGATCGACATACTTACTAGACGGTCATGGAGAGCAAGTGAACGAATAGCTCTACCACAAAAGCGTGGGAATGGAGGATGCGAGTTTCATTGTGGATGCATCGACTTCTTGAAGGTCAAAGGAGGTTGCTGTCCAGACGAACGGTCACCTGGTAGTCATTTGACTACCGCAACGCAGCAAGGCACGACAAGGCCATAAATAAGTCTCAGGGCGGTTCGATTTTACTCGAGAGTCACTGGCAACTTGAACGTGCGAGTCCTCCTTCTGTCACAGGACTTGGCGGCCGCTGACTCTAAGCCAAAGAAAGCATCAATCACCCCTTACCGGAACCCGGTACATGCCGTCCCACTGGGAGTCTTTTGTCAGAGTCGGGTGGTTTACAGCCTGGATCAGAGACAGATGAGTTGGTAGTAGAGCGTGGCGAGGAGGTGCCGTTTTTTTTATTCTACCGGGTGCGTCCGGCGAGCCTTCCGAGCCGGTCAAAAATCACTCAGTAGTGCCATTAGTACTACCACCTGACTCGGGTGTCTTCGATGTTCAAGCGACCTACCTTCAAGAAGTTTCACTTTTTCCTCCGACTCGGACTTCTGAGATGGGCCGTTGACTAGAAAGTGATGCTACTACAATTCGCGGTTGGTATCTTGCAGCGACACTAGTAGCAAGGTTTCCTTTCTGACTCCGAGTCCAACTTGAGCTGGTCACCAGACTAGAAACAGCATAGTAGGCGGATTGGCTCAATGGCCGTGTCATGTTTGTTTGGTTTGGACCGTTTGGATACGTTCAACCTGCGGGTTTTGTTTGCAACCATCACCGTCTTCGGTACACTCGAACCATGTCTGGCTCGTCGCTCACACTTTGGTGTTGGGTGCGGGGGACTCCCCTTTTTGCTTGGAGCTCTATCGAGATCTCTCAAGACACGAGAGTTCATGCACTCAAAAAACTCATCTTTGGCGATCGGTCACCCTATGATTTGACAACACTACCGGTGTACAAAGTTCCTGACACCATACAACTAGATCCAGATGATGATTCCGTAGGAGAAAAATTGGGTGATCTATCAATCCCTTTTCTCGGTAATTCGTTGCAAAATATGCAGAAGGTCTCGAGTGCCGTCCAGCCACAGACCCAGGGGGCCAGGCTAAACCTCATCATCGGTATGTAGCATGTTACACGCAGTTAGCTTGACATCCATGATTACAGTTCCAGGGATTCTGCGAGTTTTCTGCTACGTTAGAGGGGCTAGCCTGTCTTCTGCATTTGACGTTGAAATCTCCCCGTTCAAGTTGGTCGATGAACTCAAGAGTTCAATGGTGGCCAAACAACCAGGCACTCTCGGCAAATTCTCGACGTCGCAATTGCGGTTGTATGACATTTCAACCATGGATAACAATATTTCCGCAATCCTGGGCGCTAGTGGTATGGGGCGGCTCTTAGGCGGTGATCAACTCCTGGATGCAGTTTTCAGAGAGGCTCCCTTTTCTGTCAAGTTAAGAGTTGTTGTGGAGTATCCAGAAGAAAGTAAGTCGAGGATCTCATTGGTGTCACACTTCTAATTTGTCTGATTGAACTGGAATTCGATAGAGGGGAAACATGGGCTTGAAGACCCGGAAGACACCATGACGAGAGCAAAGCGCACTAGACTTGCAGCCATTGCACCATCGAGTGCTGGCATACCATCCACCCTCCATTCAGAGTATAGCAAATTTGGTCTCATCGACCACCGTCGCACAGACGCTCTTAATGAGAAGTCTCTGCATTCTAGCTACCCACCAATTGAGCTTCAATACGAAGGATTTGGTCTGTTCCTCGATATCTTTCGTGGTCGTGAGGGTGTTCTTGGTTCAGAGAAAGTGCAATCTACAGCGCTGAAGCGTGCTGTCGATACATTCGCTGAACAGATGACAGTCATCTACGTCAGTGAACATGCCAGAAGAACTCCAGGCTTAGATTCGTTGAACGAAACGATTCGCACCCATCATGACCTGCCAGAATTTTGCTTGACACCGGCGGAGATCTACCCGAATGGCTCTTCCGACGGTCATGTGAATGGGCCACACAAAACTGCGTACTGCATCACTGAGTTCAAAAGGGAGGCTGGAACGGGCACATGTATCCCATACGTCGAAATGGCTGGCTACTTTGCCCATTCGGTGCAGCAAGCAATGGAACGCGGTGACGAGTATCTGGAGGTGTTTCAAGCTTGGAACGTTCCATGTCTGGGGATAACCATCACAGGTGTCTCATATGTCACGTCTGTGTCTCGTGCTCAGCTGATGGTCATTCATTAATCTAGGTCCTGTTGTCACATTTTTTGCCATGCTATACGTCGCTGGAGTTGAATGCCGATCGCATGTAGTCCCCCTCACACCCGGCCTATCATGTATTCGGGCTGCAAGTGGAGGTGACGACCGGACTGCGCTCTACAGGGCCTTCACAGCAGCCACTGTACTCCTCGCTCACATCCACAAGAAAGCTACACAGATAGTTGCTCATATCCCTCCCCCAATTTCTAATGAACATCGTCTCTTGCCATACGTTTCGGAACTATCCCATCCCAGCTCAAGTTCTCGCATCCATTTTACAATCAGCCAAACCGTTTTCGAAGCTGACCAGCTCCCAAAAAGTCAATTCCGGCTCCTCTACTTTGCCGAGACAACCGATGGCAAGGATATTCTTGTCAAGTTTACACCTCGCTACTCATACGATCTGCACATGGTGTGTGCAAAACACGGATGTGCGCCAGAGCTCCTCGGATTTGAGATGCTTCCTGGTGGCTTCTATGGTGTAGCGATGGAATACGTCGAGTCGCCTTTTACTCATATCAGCAAGTTTGCAGGCACACCGAAAATTGGAAAATGTGCGGAGCAGTTGCAGAGAGTCGTCAAGGCTTTCCATGCCGAGAACTTCGTCCACGGAGATCTGCGAACCCCCAATATTCTCTGCGACGGAGATAAAGTGATAATTGTTGATTTTGACTGGGGGGGCAAGGAAGGGGAGGTGTCTTATCCGCATTGTCGACTTGCATCCGAACTGACGAAGGGACGAGATGGCACTGATCTCATAATCACGAAGAACGATGACTTGCGTGTCTTGCGCGAGACATTAAAAAGTATAGGCGTGCGGGAGTGAGACATGGAGCGCTTGTCGGAGCAGTCATGTCTCGCGAGATCGAGCAGCGTAACTGTTTAGATCCTACTTTGTGTGACAGTGACAGATGCCGCGTTCGCTACAAGGAGTGTAACTACTGTACGCATCAGCAAAATGTACAGCGACTTTTCATCACTTTGAGGCCTTTCACAGGCCAGAAAGTCCCAAAGATTCGCTGCAATCCGAGTCGGAGTCGGGGGTCAATATTGAGGATATATCGACAGTCATCAAAGCAAAGGTTCTCCTCGAATCCTCCTTGGACAATTAGCAACTAGTGTCAAGCACAAGGTTTGTTCAAGTCATTGCATACTATTCACTGTAAAATCTGCTAGTGTACCACTTTGAAATCGGTTCATTTCATGCTAGCAAGCATCTTTACGAAATGCCCTAAGGTGGTAAGTCATGGCATCTGGTATGCGCGCATATATGTTTTCGATAGCTTGTACACTATCTGAGTTTGCAAGGTATGTATGGCGCAAGCTGTTGAGTCGTCCGAAGCGTCTCGATAGTACGTGTTTTGCACTGTGGGTGGTTCAGTCCTGACTGACACTTCAAGCTGTAGTTAATCATTTCATCTTGCCTACGATCCAGCAGACACACGTCCGTGGTGTCCTAGCCTGAGGTACGAGAATATAAGTCGTCTTGTATTCTCGCCATTCTTGCTGATTTGAGATTTCTTCAGCTACTACCACTGGTGGTTGTGTTTCGACTTGTTTGCCAGTACTAGTGGTGTCACACTGGCAGCGTCACGGTGCGCCACTCGTTGCGTCGTCCTTCGAGTTCTGGCAGTCCCCCTCTCGTTCAGTTGTTTTCTTCGTCTAGATCTGACCAAGTGGCCTCTGGAGTTCGAGTCCTGAGTCCTGACCCTCTGTCATGGTCTTGCCTGTTCTAGTTCGTTTTATCCACCATGACATGTCGCATTCTTGATGCGCATGTGTAGCATCATAGGACTCCGAGTCGGACGCCATCTGTATCATTTTGGTGCGTGATGTGCATCCCCTTGCCCTCGACGATTTTCTGTTCGACTCCTTGTCCTGAGAGTTTCCTGACCTCGTATCACGACGCTGCGCATTCGTCTCCTCAACTTATCTCACATTTTGAAGGTGCTGTGGCCCTCTGGCGCGTTCGCGTTCAAGTTGTGTCCCGACTCATCGCTGTCTGGAGTCATACATGGTACATCATGTACGTTCGGGTGCATCAGTAAATTTACAAATGCTTAATTATAGTGCACTAAATAGATCTGTGTAGTCGGGTCGTCTCTACGTAGTAGGAAAGGCTTTCCAGATGTGATATTAAACTCAGGCTGGCTTACCTGGTACACCACCGCGATGACCTGGCAACATCACCATAGGAGTTTTTCTACCTGCTAGGT
Organism: Pulveroboletus aff. annulatus; assembly: GCA_038094595.1. NCBI lineage: Eukaryota > Fungi > Basidiomycota > Agaricomycetes > Boletales > Boletaceae > Pulveroboletus > Pulveroboletus aff. annulatus. The sequence continues at coordinate 46,941 of JBBPTX010000180.1, forward strand.
AATTCTATAGTATACACCTAAAGTCTACCACTGACCTTGAGCTGAAGAAATCCAGTCCGCACGAACAATTGGAGTCATGGTTTGACTCAACACAATGTGAGTCCTACCCTATCGCCGGGATATGTAACTAACGCCTCATCAGATATAGGTCCGAAAAAGTTTGGATGATTTACATCCATCAAAGTGAAACTGATCCCATGTTTCAGTATGCTAGTATTGAGGGACATCACCAGGAACTCAGCCGTGTGTTTCGTAACTCCCCAGGCCATCTTCCAGAGCGGTTACATGTCGTCACCAGCCATGATACGACTTCGAGTACAGTTGAGGAGTTCATAATCGAACGGCACATAACCGTTCTTCACAATAAGGTGAACTCAGTACACCGGCGGGTGGTGATTGTCAATGCATGAGACAAAATTCCGGGGAGAAGTTGAAGTAGCATGGGAGGCTGTAGTGGAACTCCTTCGAAACCAATGATTGCGAATCATTTCATAATTCCATTCATATATACTGGCACCGGTTGTGATAGGTTTTTTTGTGGACCTTGTGGTTAGCTCAACGCCATTGAGCAGATGAAATGTAACGGAATCAAATATGTAAATACTGCCAGTGAGAGCTCAACAGATAAATTAGAAGTACACTAGGATTCGTTTTGCCTTGGTGACCAGCACCTGAGCTACAAACATGCAACGCTTCGAGGACATAATATTCGCAACTTGGCCATCAGAAGACTAATCTTGGCTTGTTGAAGGCTGATCGTTGTCCGTCTCCTCTCCCCGAATGACCAGCCTTCCACATTCGCATTGTCGCTGGCGCAAATATCAGAGAAAACTCCAATGATTCTAGTAAACGACATACCAATTCCCTACCACTAACGAGTGCTTTTAGTTGCTCCTCGAGACGTGCAATAGCCTGACGGTTGTCCATGGCAAGTCTGACCTGCTCGACACTATCAGCAAAAGTAAACCTGGAGACTAAAGGTAATCGTACTTCCAGCTTATCGTAGACCCCCCTGATGGCAGTGGTACACGCCATGATGGCTTTGATATCCGTGTCGCACAATGAGAAGCGGGCAAGATGACTTCGATCCGAGATCTTCTTCACGGTCTTTTGAAGTTTCTTGAGTTCTCTAAATAATGATGAGCGGGTAGGGTAGAGAATGACGGCGATTCGATGACGGTGACGTACTTTTGAAAGAAACCCAATGTCTTCTTCGTATCATCGGTCAGCTCAGACCCCCGGGCCGCCGCAAATTGTGTAATCTCTTCGAGAAGCCATGCCGAATATTCAATCACCTGTCTGATTGTATGGTGCGTACCACCCAATCCCTTAGAAACACCTTTAAGAGCGACGTCATTGATAGAGGATCGACACTAGACGACTGACCTCGATTGCTTGAGCTATTTGCAAGACTGTCCCAATCGCTCCTCGGAGTGCGGGAATATGTACCATGTCGGCCATCTGATAGGCGAGCCCAAGACTTGTGATCATTCCTGAGAGTGCTTCTTGGTGGCGATTGGCGCTGCAACCGGTGGAGGTGCTCTCAGCCGGACTGAGCGGACTCTGAAGTGGAGCAAAACTGGAAGAACTGATCGAGGTGCCCACCGAGATCACTGATGAAGTAGTGCCGTAAGTGTACGATTCCACCGTGAAAGTTCTCCTAAGAGGGTGTTGCTGCTGGCCTTCCGAAGGCCTCCTAGCACTGATTGTCCCACGTACCCCATTGCGCATCCTTGCCCAGACATTTTTGGACCCCGCTGCGAGGAAGCCAAGCAACGTTTTTGCGGCAGTTGTTTCATGGAGTGGCAAATGGCGGTCGACCATTTCCCGCCGGATCTGTAATGGTGTGAGCCCCCGGTGGGACTCCTCGAGGTCCAAGCAATCGATGATCTCCCAAGCTGACTTGCGGGTTCCGTGGAAACGATGAGTGTCTGAACCGAGCTGTATCATACCCTTCCAGTACTTCGAGCGAAGTTCCTCCTCTCTCTTTGAACCAACCGATTGGTCGTCAATCTCGTCCCACATCGTAGTGACAAGGACAATATTCTTGAAATTGCCGTCACCGCACAAGTCTTTGAATACGGCAAAATTTCTCAGAGGGGTGCCTCCCATTCTATTGTCCGAGATGCGGTGGAGGTAAAGAATACCGGAGAGCTTGATATTGTTCTGGTACCTATTGATGATAGGTCAAACGAAACTCGCTCCATATTCTCAGATCGACTCACGTCTCTTTTAGCCAATTGGCCGTGATTCTTAGAATCTGGGTATCAGAAAGGTATGTGTCGTCGAACCCGGGAGTGTCAACTAGGACAATATTCCGACGACCATCCGGGTGGGCACACCGGACGGGCTGTACTGATTGTGCCTTGGATTTCGGATCATGACCAACCACGACCGCCGCCCTCCCGGCCGCCTTGTTCACGAACTGTGGGTGTCCTGGCTCAGTCTAGTAGTGGAAGTTCTCAAGCCAAGCGACTTACCGAGCTCTTGCCCACCCCAACTGGTCCCATTACTCTAATAGATGCATGAATTAATCAAGAAAATGACGTGACTTTCAGAAAACCTACACAATTATTATGTCATTTTCGTTGACTCGGACAGGATTGAGGCCCTTAGCAGTGGAACTGAACGGTGCGCTTGACCCGAGAAAGCCCATGACAGTTTCCGAACGAGTCGCGGAGGCAATGTTGGATGGTAGATTCGGGAGAGAACGGGGGTCTAGGCTAGCAGTCAGGTTATCCCGGCATTTGCAATTGTTAGTAGACGACTCGAGGAGCGTTTTGGTTGTAGGATCGATCCTGGCCTTTAATTTGGCAGCCCCAATTCGATCCGGATTCTCCAGATTGAAGAGAATGGGAAGTTGCTGCTCGGCTGTGATAGAAGTTGAGATGCTACCTGTTTTATATGGATCTTGAGGAATCAAAAGGCTCTGCCCATTAACATCTGTATCACGGTTATAAATGTCACTAGCGTTCAATGTGCTTTGAAGAAACGCAGCTCCTGCTACGAGTGAATCTCGTCGTCGAATGTTTGCAAAAGCACTGACCGTCCTGTGAGGTTGTAGCATACTTTTCGGTAAGAGCTTCCACAACCAAGTGTTCTTCCACAAGTTCTTGCGGTTTAAGCCGTCCCTTCACACACACATGCAATCAGAAAGCCTCAAAAAGGAGATAAGAAACTAAGGACGTACGTTCTTAAGCAATGTAATCCATTGACTGTCGTGTGTTATGGCGACAGAAGCCGAAGGCTCCTAGGGCTGGATTAGTGATGGATTTCTCAGGAGTTAGGATATGCAACAACCTTCTGGAGTAGGTATCGGTTGATTATATCAGATGGATGGAACGGCTGGGCGATCTGTTAGTCCTCGCGCAGATAAGACTTAACTATACAGCAGACCTTTGATACCTCAGGTATTCGCTGGAGTGATACACCCATAGGCGAGTTCTGTGTTCCCTGATTTGCTGAGCTACCTTGGCCACTGCATCCGACAGACCAGCTAGGTTCTTGCGAGTCAATGATGTCTGTAAACTCTTCATGCCACCGTTGAACAGAAGGGGCGTCTGCCTTCACAGAAATATATTTCCTGCCCGCTGGCTCTGGTCTGACGGTAATCTTGAACCCACTGATGAAAACAGCCTGGTTTGCATTCCCATTGTATCTTTTGGGTCCGACACGTCTGTCCAAAATGCGCGTGGTGTTCCAACGGTAACCTCGTACTATACCACTGCCTTCAAGCTGGGTGACTCTAAACTGAGCAGGGATATCGCCAGTGCCTTCGGTCTCCCGGAATGATGCAAGAGCAAACGATCGCGCCTTGTAAAAACCAGTAATCAGGTAAAGGGAGTCATAGGAAATTGTCCGCTTGAGATCCTCTTCGACAAACCTATACCATTCAGCTGCATGCTGCTTTGCATACTCCCCGAACAACCGATCACTCTGAAGTGAGTGCTGGTCTGCACCCTGCGGTAGGATAAGCAGTGCGCCCTCGCTGGAGGAAAGGGTAAACTTGAAATTGGATCTGCATTGCGGCATATGAGCCTATCACTCGCCGTCGCCGAGAAAAACGTACGGCTGTTCAATTGGACTGGCTTCTATAGTTTTCACAGAAGACGTCGAAATGACACAGCCGGCATCTTCTTCATCAAGATAGCTTGCGATATCAGCATCATCGAGGGTGATCGGTAGGAAGTTCCTTGGTAGACGCTTGGCTCGATGAAGATCGTGATCGAGGGGAAGGCATATGTTGAAAAGAACTTCAAAACAACCTTTTTCAGGGACAACATAACCAACATCCCCAATCTTAAGTCCATGATCTTGGTAATCGCCCGGAAGTTGGATTTTCAACTCTGGAATCCAAAGGGGATATCCACGATGTGAGATCAAGTGTCTGGCATATACGTCTTGTGGAGCCTTGTAACACTGCGAAGGATCTTTCATCTTTTCCAAATTCTCAGCAGTGAAGTAAAGTGAGACGAGGTTGAATACCGCACAGTGGATAAGGCCGGAAGGAGGTCTTGTAGCAGAAAAAGGATGTCTATATACAGGACCAACGACCACTATATAGCCTACCCTACAATCCATGGGAACCTGGCCTCGAGGATGCGGTGAGGCAAGCATCACTTCTCCGACGCATCGATCACTTTGAAAAACGATGGAAGGTGGATGACAATGCCCTTCTAGATAAGGCTAATACATTCCGGATCGACGACGTCCAGATGTAAAAATCACGAATGTCAATCATAATAACTTGAACACACGCATTACCATTCGGCAACAAGTACTGTGAAAAGCAAATGTCGTTGGAATCTTGTCTAGCCCCATCGGCAAGAAAATCAGACAGGCAAGTGTCCGTATGCTTTGGTAACTGCCATCGTCACGCGCCATACATCGCAGATGTCGCAAGAAAGAAGCGCTCAGACTGGACAAGTCGAAAAAGAAGTTTGACATTCGGAAAGAGTATTATGTGCGTCTCTGCAGCGTGTATGATACTTGGAAGCCTAATGTTGGTGCAGAAATTAAGCGCGATGGCTGAAGAGGAATGGGAGCCTACACAACATCATCGATGGTCTTCGCCGCCTAAAGTTCTTATCAGTTGATCCGGCTGTCATCTTCCAAACACGTTTCGTGCACCTCCCTGATGCACCCATCTTCCATCGAGTATCTCACTTGGACTTAACGACACACTGGTCCTGGGAAGCAGTTGCGAGAGGGTTCCGATATCTGCACTATTTGACGCACCTGTCAATCTCCTGGACACAATCTCGCTATGTAACAGACGCGTTACTGAATTTATTACTCCTTCCTAAATTTGCTGGGTTAGTGCTCTGGAGAGACGAGCTGGAGGCGCTCACACTTATCACCAAAAGTCTCGTCAGGCGGCAGTTAGACGATCCACGGATCGTGGTCTTGCATCGAGCGAGCCTCTGGTCTTTGCGG